>JBBMFX010000080.1:3285421-3300421 GCA_037832545.1 Rhabdalestes septentrionalis | reverse complement strand
GACGTCCGACCATTACACCAACAGGGACTTCAATGACATTGCATTCAAATATTTAGACGTCAATTTGCATGTACAGCTTCCACAACTGGAAGGCTTTCCACAAGATTTTGGAGTTTCAATGGGAATTTGTATCCATTCATTCTGTAGAGCAGTTATGAGGTCAAACACTGATGTTAGAATTTCCAAAGGTGCTGGATGGGGTTGAGGTGTGTGGGAGGGTCAAGTTCTTCCACACTGAACTCCTCCAACCATGTCCTTATGGAGCTTGTTTTGTGCACGGAGACACAGTCAAGCTGGAATAGAAAAGGTTCTTCCCAAAACTGGGTCTACAAAGTTTAAGCATGGCTTTGTCCAAAATGTCTTGGTCTGCTGAAGCGTTAAGATTGTCTTGGTTAATTCATCTTACAGTACTATTAAGCTCAGTGTACGTATACCGGCCACAAGTGTGGGCTTCCCCTGCTGGTTGCGTGTTCCCACTGGCATCTCCTATTGAAGTGCAGGACTATTCTTGTAAAAGTTGCACATTATTAGTTTTCACTTTTCAGGTTTCATCCTCCTTTATAATACCCCTGACAGTACATGGACAATAAAATGAAAAAATGATCAGCTTCAGGGTGTAGTTACTCTTTAAAGAAATACTCCAGCATTTTTCAGTTTAATATCTGTGTCTGTGGCACATAGTCAATTTTTACAGATAACAGTTCCAATGCTTTTATCCTGTATCTAGAACAGAACAGAAAAACTCACAATATGCTATATGGACAAAGGTATTGACCATTATATCAACTGGGATTTAATGAGATTGCATTCAAATACATAGACTTTAATATGGAGTTGGTCCCTCACCTTACAGATATAACAGCTTCCACACTTCTTGGAAGGCTTTCCACAATGCCTGGGAATGGAAAAGGTTCTTCCTCCAAACTGTGGTCACAAAGTTGGAGGCATGGGGTTGTCCAGAATGTCTTGGCGTGCTGAAGCATTATGTTCATTCTTCAGGGCCCAAACCATGAAAAATAGGTGTGTCCCAATACTTTTGACCATATAGTGTACACTCAATCTTTGCTTCAGTTTCTGACCACTGGCTCCTGTCAAAGTGTTTTCTGTTCAGTTAAAGATGTCTTTTAAAAGGACCAATTTCCAATATTGTAGTGCACTATATCACATTATATTGTCTTATAACATTTTTATATGACATTTTCCATCCTCTCTTCATCCCTTAGAATTAAACATGCAGTTTTCTTTTTGTAATGACCTCTGTTCTGATTGGCTGTCTCATTCAAACAGCATTCAAGACAGAAATACTTAGCATATGTGCACAGACAAAGTGTCACAGGCTAAAAGGACGGATATTTATTTGCACTGGATCTTTTGACATCACAAACTGTGAATTTAAAACTCAGGGAACATTTCTGACCGCATTCCTCTTCACCCAGTAAACATCCGAATTCAAGTATAACAGAGAAAAGACATATATACGGACAAAATTATAGGGACACACCTGTTTTCAGGATTTGGGACATTCTGGACAACACCATGCTTCCATCTTTGTGGACACACTCTGGTGAAGAACCTTTTCTATTCCAGCATGACTGTGTCCCAGTGCACAAAGTGAGCTCCATAAAGACATGGCTGGATGAGTTCAGTGTGGAAGAACTTGCCTGGCCACACAGAGTCCTGACCTCAACCCCATACAACAAATAAATAATTCATTATGACTTTTATAGTAACATATACTACAATTTGTTTTGTTCTTGTCTCTGTGCGTGTGCAGCTGTGGCATAACCAATTTCGTCTGAGATCGATAAAGCTGACTAATTCTGATTCAGTTCATATAATATGAGGAGCAAATAATCTGAACACCATTTATTAATTCTTATTTTACGTGTGTGTGTGTCCACATATATATATATACACATACATACATACACCTACCTACCTACCTACCTATCCATCCATCCATCCATCCATCCATCCATCTATATAAATAAAATAAGAGTTGATTAATGGCATTCAGATTATATACTCTATTGATGGGATCCCTGAAATTTTATGTTCTTTAAGGATCGTATGATGGTTCTTTGACAGCTTTGCTCCAAAGAACCCTCTTGGGATCTTTATGTCGAACAGTATATAATATACATGAAGTTCCTTCCTTAGTGCGCCTCTTTTCTCCTTGACAAATTCCTCAAGCCTTGTTAGCAGAGCTGTAAAAGGAACTCGCGTTTCCAGATTCCAACGCCGTTTATGGCTGTTTTATGTTTTATTAGGTAAAGACGTCCTTCCGGCCTGCAGATTTATGAAGCCATCGATTCTTCCTCTGGCAGTCTACCTGCTGCCCGTTATGCTAATAGGCTGCATCTGCGCCACGGAGGCTCGCCATGGCTGATCTGATCCATATCACATTTGTCTGGCCAAGCGAAGGCACTGACTGCAAGCCCCTGATGGATGAGCACGTCGATAGCCTTTGTTATAAATAAAACATAGCCACCCACGGTAACTAATATTCGCTCGATACCTGCGGTAAATAAGGCTGGCCAATGCGTGTTGCTCAATAATTGAACAAATTACAAGCTTAATAAATGCCCCTGGGTTTTCCTGGTGACCGTGCACAATAAGACGGGAGGATCTGACACCTCATCGGGTATCATCTGGCTGATCATTAAAAATAAATAAAAGGAGCAGACACCAGAGTGAGAGAATGTGTCACACAAACACAAACACACTTCCAGAAAAGGTTAAGAACAGAAGCCGGCTTGTCTTCTGATCCATGACTGATTCTGATTGCACCTACCCAAACACTAAACAAAACAATATGACTTAAGAGCTCTCCACACGAATAAACTCAAAGGTAAGTGCACAAGTATCAGTTGTTAAAGCTTTACTGGCAAGTAACATAATGACCAAAGATTGTTTCTTGGTCAATGCAAAGTTTTTAATAACTTACACTGATGTGTCAGTTTTTAACTGATGTCAGATTGTGCCATGTTCCACCTGTGATGTCTTTTGTGATATAACCAAAATAGCAGTGTCATTCCGTTGAACAGCTGATGTTCCACCGCAGGTAACAGTCTGAATTGTAGTGGAAATTTTGAAAATGGACAAAAAATCTGTTATCCCAAAATCTTAATACATATCAGTCATGTTTAATCTGCTTAGGTCATATCGCATTGGCACACGTTCAAAATCGCAAATAGTTCGATACTATAAATATAACTAAAGCTGTAAATATAACCTAATAACTCACAGCCATCCAGCACCCAGAGTGTTTCTTTAATGGCACAGACCATAAACACATCTGACAAATATAGAAAAGGCAGAGCTTAACCTGATCATGCAAGTTTCATGGTTTCATCTTTAATACAAACGTCTACCAACTGTGGAGATTCTTTCCCTTTTTCCCTTCTTTTCCTGTCAGAACTGTTAGAGCAGTTGCACACCCAAGGTTGTGTGTAATCTCACAGCCATGATGATGTACATGATAATGCATTTCCTCTTGTGTTGCATTGCTTAATTTCATTGTATTTTATTGTGTTTGTTTTACACCATCAACATAATTGCCACCAAAAATGAAGTAAATTCAAACGCTTAATATTGGTAAACATTTTAAAGGGGGTAAATTTGATGCGTGACTTTTTATCAGTGTTCAAATGCCATAATTTCGCTAGCAGTGGAGCGTGAAAGGACAACCTGCCTGGAAAGACATGCCTTAACAACAAAACAAATCATCGGAATAACACCGAGCTCGAAACAAATCATTCTTACAGGCCCATGCAGCCTAAAGCCTCTCTTCCTCCATTATGTATTATGCACCCAGCCATTAATGGATGGCGAGTGCTTCTACCAAATCATGGGAGCGGTATTTAATAACCAATTGTGCGTGCAATTCTCTGGGAGGTTAATGTTGCATGAAGGAATGTCATACTTACCGTGCAGCCTTGTCCAAATGGGACTTGGTGACCCAACCCGCAGCCGGGAGTTACTTTCATTACCCCAAAGCACTGGAGCGCCACGCACGCCCCTAACAATGCTATCACACTCAAAGCTAAGCACTGTCTCAATCGGCAGGTCTGACACACACCTTAAAAATGATACACACTCCATGTTGGCACAAGTGAATGCTGCTGTGTCCCAAGTTTGAATGTCTTTCTACAGGATATAACACATATGGAAACTTAAATAATGTTGTGTGACCTTTTTCGCTTCGATAGATTGTAGGACACAGGGAGAGTGAACCCTCATATTACACAATGTGGCCAAAAGTATTGGGTCATGCCTATTTTTCAGGGTTTGGGCTAGACTCTTTACCTCCATTGAAGGACAGTTTTAATGTTTCAGCAGACCAAGACATTCTGGACAACCTTTTCTATTCCAGCATGGCTATGCCCCAATTAAAGCAAGCTTTATAAAGACATGCATGACCTCAGCCCCATCCGACACATTTGGGATGATCTGGCACAGAGATCGTGAGCCAGACCTGCTCATCCAACATCAATGCAAATCTTGTGGAAAGCCTTCCAAGTAGAGTGGAAGCGGTTATAGCTGCAAAGGTAGACCAACTCCATATTAAAGTCTATGTATTTTAATGCAATGCCATTAAAGTCCCAGTTGGTGGAATGGCCAGGTGTCTCAATACATTTGTCCATATAGTAAGTAGTACAAAGGCATGCTATAGAGAGGCATTTGAAATGATATCCTCATTGCCTAGAATCTTTCCAAACAGAAAAACCTGAAAATTTAGCAGAGGGACCCTTCTACTGGCATTGAGCAAATAAAATTAAGAGGACAAATCAATTAATGACTAACATTGGTTTAATAATTGCAAAAGATAAAGTCTTTGTAACTGGGAGCACTGAAGATATCCAGATCAGCTGCACCATAAGAGCTGGTGAAGTGAATAACAAAGACGATCTCATTACAGTGGCACCTGTCTAGTTGGGATATATTAGGCAGCAAGTGTACAGTCAGATCTTGAAGTTGCTGTGTTAGAAACAAGAAAAACTGACAAGGCCATGTTGTAATGCCCAGACCACTTTCAAACATGGCATAAAATGTGGGTTGTTGCTCATTTGAGCTAACACAGGCACAGTTCAATCATGAGGTAATTTGTGTGTAATTTGGGTCATCCTCCATTTATGTTTAGTGTGAAATATAAGTGCTCAACATGAGAAAAAACTACCTTACAGAAAGGGATCCCAGGGATCTACTTCACTTGATTCAGCTCTATAATACACTACCGGCCAAACGTTTTAGAACACCCCAGTGTTTCAGCTCTTTCTTTATTGAAATTCAAACAGTTCAAGTCCAATGAATATCATGAAATGGTACAAAGGACAGAGCTGAACTGTGGGAGGTTTAAAAATGGTAAGGTTACCCAGAAGTGAGAAATTATTCTGGAGCTCCATGCAGTACCTCTTGTATGTGCCTTTGTCAGGTACGTCCTACAGCAAAATAGTGTCCCAAAACATAATTCCAGCTCTGCCAGAACTACCTCAGAAAAAAGAACAAGATGGGAAGCTGGAGAACAAGGAGTGGCCAGAAGTCTCCAGATTTAAACCCCCCAGAGCTGCCACTTATGTGCCATTCATGGGAACTTCTGCAACACAGTTGGGAAGAACTTTCTGCAGAATAAACAATGAGACACTGAACCACTTGAATTGCAAAAAAACCTCAGCAAAATTGGGGTGTTCTAAAACTTTGCACCAGTAATGTATGTTTCTTATGGTCTGGATCAGATGTGAAGAGAAGGGAATGCTAATGCACAGGCTCTGCACCTCTTTAACCAAAGCTTCTCTATTTATTAACCCACAGAACACAAATGGCGTGGACTTGTGGATCAAATGGACAAACATCATGCACCAAAACAACTCCTCATATTGTAACTGCCCTGGTTTGTGTCAGGTGACATGTCATGCAGGGCTTTGTTTGGTGTTCTATGTCATGAAGAACCAAATTACTACATGACATAGAACAACTGTTATTTACTAAGCACATACTACTAATAATAATCACTACTACCTGTGTTTTAAAAATGGCGTCACACACAAATTAACATAAAGAGCAAAAATGCCCAGATTTCTTTGCAATTAGGTTTTCGAAACAAACAGAAAAACAAGATCTTTCAGGATAGTCTCCGCCCACAAGTGGGTGGGGAAAACCCACAGAGGGGGTTCGGAGAGCGTTAGAGGGAAAAAGCAGCAAACGACAAGTGTGTAGGAGAACAAATACCGGTTTTAGACTGAATTACACCAGCTAAAGTTAGAAATCAGATTGTACTAATACACTCTAAGGGGTAAACATTTGAAATAATACATTTTCCAGGCTTTATACACTCCTGGATAAATTAAGATAGTAAAGCAGGTGTGAGTCCATATTTTTATAATAGCTTTCAGTCAAGGCGCTCAGTCTGACAGCCTAATTGACTGCAATGATTATAGAGGAGGCAGAAAAAACAGTTAGCTGGGGAATTAGGCCGTGGACATTATCGAAACTGACGGTAAAGCAACATCAACCAGCAGGTCATCTTACCCAGCCAATATTCAGAGAGGGGTGTGTTTCAAGCTACATTTGATACCACGTCTGCGAGGACAAAACTCATTTAAAAAATAATTAGACACACAGACTGCCGCTGAAGGACTGGCACGATACGGATCTGCGTTTTCCTTCTGAAGCAACGTGAAGCTGAAGAGCGAAAAAAAAAAAAAAGCAACATCCAACGACAAATCCTTAACACAAAAACTGTGACTGCAAATAAGAGGAAAGAGACAGTTATCAATGTTCTGGTTTGCAGAGAGTGCTGGGAAACATGAACCTGAGCATGAATATTCAGAGAAATTAATCTGTCACATAATTAAAACCATTCATGTGCTCTGCAGCCTTGGATGTCGACACGTATGACAAAAATTCTAAGCTTGCATATTTACGTAACACTTAATAATCAGCATGCATTCATAAAGATCGGTAATATGATGACGAAATATTAGAACTAGTTTGGCACGGATTATGCATGGAATTTCAAAAACAGCATTTACAAAACGATACGCAATTACTGTGAAAATACCTCCATTGAAAACACGATTACACATTGTTCAAGTGCAGACCTGGGATTTAATTACGCACAGATTTCTCCAAATGATTCATAAATCTCAACTGATTGTTTAGTAACAGCCTCAGTTCCTATTATACATCTCCCGACTGTGCCAAATTATTCTTAATTTTCAATTAGGTCTTCCCAGCAAGGTAATCCCTACTTTTGTTAAACGGTTTTGATTTTAGGGAAGTTACATTGCGTTTGGACTGGTAAAGAGTCAATCCTGCTGCAAAACTGCTGATTCCCTGCCTGCTCAACATCCACAGACCCATACCAGGTTTAAATCTGACTCTCAGGATCTTTAGATAACCTCTGATAGACCTTAAACATAAGACATTGATTTTCATCGGGTAATCTGATTGCATACTTTAAAGTATTTACTGGGCCTGAAATTTTGGTCCAGACCTGGATATAGCCTCAGAATCAGAGCAGGAATTTCATGCTGTTCACACTGGGTGCAGTGGTGTGTTCACGTATGATCAATTGATCACTTTCACTTTTAGATATTCCGTTTCCCCGCCTCCTTTCCCCTGTCACACGCTAAAGTTCAAGAATGGATTTGGGGAGCGGCGGACAGATTTTGCACGCGCTGCATTTATATTTTACTCGAATATATATTTATATATTATTTACAGTTGACTTAAAGCCCTTAATTTCTATTACTGTACATTAAATTAATTTTACAAATGGGCACGAATGAATTACAGTCCAGTCTATACAGGGGTAACATCTGTATTTACATTCTAGCACTGTTCAATGTAAACTGTATAGTACACTTCATCTTTACATTTTCTTTAAGGCTAATGCGTTTTAAATTAAATTAAATGTTTTGGGAGCATATTTGGGGGAATATTTTGGGTTTACACTGTAAAAATAGGCATTTCTAGGCACTTTTTTTTCACAACAATGCAATTTACACTGAACTCTCGTCGATGTTACCCCTGTATACACTTCACTGTAATTCATCTTCGGTATAAGCAGGTAAAGTTACAAATGAATTTAGTTTACAGCAATAAAATATAGGGCATTAAAAACAACAAAGGCGAAAAACATGAGAACACTCAAGAAGCTCCACGGGAAAGATTTCAGCATTCAAAGACTTTGTGTTCACTCTTCAGTAAAAAAAACATTTATAGTTCTTTTTTATATAGAAATGTAGCTGAATTTACGTTAATTTTTATGTTGATCATTTGGCACTAAAATGCATGAAAAACGATATATTGGCATGAAAATAGATGTCACATCTGCATTTCAGGGAAAATCATAAGTTAGGTTTTTTAGGTTCTCAGAAAAAAATCTGCCTTGTATGTATATATATACACACATATAAACCACCCATCAATTCATATTTCACTGCCAAAGAGCCACTCTCTCTTCATTGTTAATGTGGTCTAACATTTTTCAAGGCCTCCCGATGGACTTTCAAAGACTTTCATTTCCATTCCAGTCCCTGAACCTGACCAGTTTCAAAGAAATGTTTGTTTGCTAAGCCACACATTGACCTACATATGAATCATTCAAACAGAATAAAGACTAACTGAAGTCCTGAGCCTGTGAAGAAACTGGGGGCAGATGGTTCCAGATGATCAGGGGGTGATCAGTATACTGGTGGTGCTGAATGCTGAGTGGTTGAAACTCCTTCATTTCGGCTCCTTGTTTCTTCAAGCACTTTGCAGTGTCTCGTTAAAACACTTTTTTTTATCTTCTCGGTATCCCAGAGTTTGAGATAGTATGAGATAGTATTTTGCACAAACAAGATGACACCAAGCAAAATATAAAGGATGAGGGGTGGCTCAGGACTTTTGCACACACATCCAAACACGTTAAGAGACATGCATAATAATAAGCTATAGGCATTTTCCGAAGTAACTTTTTGTCTCTGAAACAAACAAAGTCACGAAATGCGAAAGGTAGAAAAAAAAAGGCGAAAATATGTTAAGTCTAAGACAGACAAGAGTAAACATTTTTTAATGGTGAGGCATCAAGACATCTCCTCTGGGAGTAATAAAGTTTTATGATTCTGAACTAGATGGATGTCCTGCAGTGGACATTATTTCTCCCTTTGGTTTGTCCTATGATGCTAGTTTCACCTGGTCCTTGTTAGTCCCCTGCTGTTTAAGCTGAATCTACAATGAGGCAGATTACCGTCTCCCAACAATTTACTTAATTGTTGTGTTTTACTGTTAATGCCTTTCTTTCCAGTTTCAGTTTCCATCTGGGATTTGCTCCCCTGTGTGTGTTTGGTCCCTTCACTGCTGTCTGCTCCTACCTGGTCCCAGGGTTCTGGTTCACTCCTGCCTTGCTGCTCAAGACCAAGTCGCCTGCCCTCACCACTTGTGGCGGCCCCCTATTTGCTGCCCTGGAGCGTGAGTGCCTGTGTCAACAGGTGTATGATCCCTGTCCTTATTGTGAGTCCAAGTAAAGGGTCTCTGTTGGCATGTGGCTGGAGGCACTCCTCATTTGGAGGGTAACGGCTGCTCTTTTGGCATGAGTTGACTAATGGGCTTCATCAGGCAGGTGTGGCTGGCCCCTAAAGCGTCGTCCATAATGGGGCCTTGCTAGGAGCCACATGGTTGCTGGGTCCTCTCACAAGATGGGCACCTCCTTAGAGATTCATGTCCCAGCTAAGGGTCCCCGATGTGTCTGGTTTGGGTAAGTCACCGGTCCGTGTGGGGTTCAGCTGGGCCCAAGGCCCAGGACAGCGTTGCTGGCAAGGACAGTGTATGTATCTCTAAAATCTGTATTTCCTATTTGTGTTCTCTGAAAGAATTGTAGCCTGACTGTTCTAGCCTTTTTTATTTCTGACATACGTGTGAACCTTCCTCATCAGTAAAGCATTTTTTCCCCTCTGTTCTCTTTCCTATTTTCCTATTCTATTGCATGAGCCAGTGCTCCGTGTCCCTGTGCTGCCTGCTTCACCTTTTTTAGTCTATTGTCATGGTGAACAGAACAGGACACAAGACCACAAGTGCGAACAGGACAAAAAGCTGAAAACTAAATTTTCTCCACAACCCCAATACCCACATGACAGTTTGCAGGTAAATGAAAACTAATGTTAACAGAGACTGCCTCAGATGAGCTAATGGTAACACTTTTAGTGTAGTAGCCAAGTGTGTTTACTTATGGTCAATGTTCTTCACAGAAATGAACCTGTTTCTAATTGTTTTAATTGAAAAATATCATTCTTTCACTGAACTGTGCACATTCAGAACACATGACTACAGAAAACAGTTTTAATTTTGCTGTATGGCATTTGTACTCTTATGCAAGGGTCAAAATGGCCTTCCTTTAGCATTTGTTTTCTGTCTTGTGTACATCACACCCACCACCCCAGACTTCAGTCAAGTCCCTGAGTAAACGCAAAGAGGAGTGTGACATTCAAACATGGCCTTACACATTATAGCATTTAGAAAGTGTATCATTAAAGGAGAAGGTTCAAATAAAGAAACTGTTGCTTTTGCCTCAGCATTAAAGGGTTTATCTGTCACATTGTGTGGTCGAAATGCTGTGCTTCCCAACTACAGCCATTTCCAAAAATATACAAAGTATGGGGTGTCATTTGACAAGCAGGCTCTGCAGATAATGCTCCTTCTCTGCTGGGAAACCAATTCGACCCACTCACTCTGATGGACAACCCGGTCGGGTTGCTGGGACAAGGTGAAAAACAGCTCGTCATGACTGAGAGGAAGGCCATGGTAAAGCCTTTTTCAGAGTTCATCCGTTAACTCAACTAAGTTAATCTCATCCCACTTCCCTAAGTACCCCGAAATCACATCTGTCCCTGCATTCGCACCGGCTGCAGAACTTAAACCTGACAGGACGGTCGCCTGTTTTCTCTCACTAGCAGGTTTAAGAGGAGCCCTTTTAAGCAAGACTGGAAAATTTACACTGATGCGCTGCTGTGTTTTCTTTCCCTGAGGTGGGATGACATCAGTTCTTTGTCATGTATGGGAGACGGAGACCGTGTTTCTTGGAAAGGATAAATGTAAGGAGTACACATCTGCACAACCTCATGAGTGGAAATCTTTCAAAGGGAGGCGGGAGAATTATTACTTTACACAGAGGTGGAACACACGCCTGCACTGTCATTTTTCAAAAGCAAAACCCCCCATTCTGAGCTCCATCAATCGGGGGCGTTACTCACATGATAGCATGGCCGTATGCTTATGGTTCAAAACATGTGTGTTAGGTGGAGGAGCACGGCACACTGTACTTACCTAATGGACAGATACAAATGTAGCCATTGATTAGATCCACGCATGAACCTCCATTAAGGCAAGGCATGGACCAGCAATCATTTGTATTCTCTGAGCAGGTCCGACCTGAGGGAGGAAAGTTCAGTAGAAGCTGCATGGGTGAAACAAGAAGTGTCTCGAGTGATTGGGCAAAACAAGCAATTTCCAGGAATCTCAGAGTGCAAGATATCAATTTTCAGGTCTCTTTCAGGTACTAGACTGTGGCTACTACTGTATTTCTGTTGCTTGCCAGCAGCTCCTCTACTGTAATGGATGGTTGCAGCGGTATTATAGCTGTTTGCTAGGTTGTTGCTTGGTGGTTAATGAGGTATCTTTTGGTGTTTGTTTTGGAATCTAATAAAGTGTCAAGCAAGGATGTTACCAGTTGGTATTTTACATCGTTGCTAAGGTGCTGCTAAGAAATCCCAACGTTATAAGCAGCAAGCTCTTAGCAGTTCTTTAGGTCTTGCTAGGTGGTGTCCCAGCTGGCTGCTAGGGTATTGCTAGGTGGCTGTAATGGTACTCGATTGTTGCGATTGTTGCAAAACCTAACAAGGAAAGTGGAAAATAGGCCTAAATGGGTTACATATTAAGGATAAAGAAGTTAATAAAAGCCTGTGAGCATGATTTTTCTGTCTTAATGTTTCAACGATTAGCTGGCTTGAAATGCTTTGTTAGCATTTCGGCTCAATGAGCAAGAAACTAGCAAAAAGAAAGACCGTTGTAGGGAGGACCTCCAGGAGGCTTCTCAATGACAGAATGTTTCAAGGGGGTGGTTTAGCCTACAACTAGGTACGAGTTTGTTTCATCTGACTTAAAAACTAAAAATTGATGGTCTCTGTATTAAAGATGCTCAAATTAGCTGCGCATTTGCATTTTCCTTTTAACAAACCTAATCACGACGCCTTCATTTCCTCTGTTTTTGTTGAAAAAACAATTTCTTTATTAGCATCTTGCAACCCTAATTATGTTTATTAGCTCATTGCTGTCATAATTATGGCTGCTATAATATGCCATCACTGTAATTACACTCTAATCCAGCGCAACCTGATGCAGGCACCGAACATAGAACTACCACATGCCATGTGACATTCATGTGTGTTTTCCCCACCCTCCAGGCACATCAAATGCTGTAACAAGGTATTTTTTCTAGTATTACATATTTGTCATAACATGGAAGCATTCATAACATTAGAAACCATATTAGACATAGAGAATGTAGACAAAAGAGTGAACACATTTTTAATTATTTCACAGTAAAATAGCAGTTATCTAGGATCCGTATTGTCTATATAAAAAAGTAATAACTCCCTTTAAATGATTAACTTGTTTCATGACTTCTAGTGGCAATAATTGGAACCAATATTTCTTGTAAACTAATGTGAGACTTTCGTACTCCTGTGAAGGACGAAATGCTCATTGTGTCCCAGTTACGGCATCTTTATTGGGTTCAAGTCAGGGATTTGACAAGGCTACTCCAAAATATCCATTTTGTTTGTTCTCAGCCACTGCTTTTTTGATTTACATCACTATCATGTTGCATAACTTGAGTATCTCGGCTAAGACACATTCTAATTAATTCTTTGACAGACCACAATTCAGTGTTCCCTCAATAATAACAAGGAAACTCTGATAGTACTTTTGCATTTATGGCAAAAAGTTAATGAAGCAGTATTTGCAGAGACACATAGATAGTCCGCCATCTACTTTTGCATTACTTTAAGGCATAAACCTGATATATTCTTCTTGATTGTTATTTACAAAAACAGCACACAAACCTTAATGCGCAGTTTGTTTTCCGTGTGCTTGGCGAATGCATGCATACATTTGAGGGAGGGCTGCACAGAGCACGGGTGGAAATATCAGGCATGCAGCGGATTACGTATTCTGCTCGATTTACCAAAGTTTGAGCAAACCGTGGTTGCCAGCTTTGCATGGGTCTTTTGAAACCTGGAATAAATTTGTTATAGTGTCTCAAAAGATGTGTTGTTGAGGGTCTTTCTTTTATCAGGACGAACAGACAGAATGTTGATCATCAGAAAAATATTGCTAAACTCTGGAAACCACAAGTTCATGAATGAAAAGACATATCGCAGACTATGTAGTGATGTAGGTCATAATTTGAGTGCACAGTTCAAAAACTGCTGTAAAATGTTTTGGTGGGAATAATGTTATGTATTAACACCTACATCTCTTTATCAATGAACTTATTTTATCTTGTTTGTCTTAGGATTAACAGATAAAAGACAGATATGTCAGTAAGCTCAAAGTGCAGTAGGTCAAGCCTTAAAGTGAATCACAAATGAATTGAGCGAATATTATCGTCATTTTATCATGAGCAGCTGAGAAAAAGTCTACCAACACCGACTGACTGATTATTTCAGTGTTTTTAAACATGAGTAGCGCCATAAAGTGGCCGATGTCTATCATGAATTAGCCTATGTCTATCATGAATTGTTTAACATTTTGAATAAAATGAAAATCAAAAGTGTGTAGCTATTTGGTCCTTGTTTTTTTTTTGTTTTTTTTGAGTACAAGACATAGTTATGAGTAAAAATAATTTTGTTCATATGACATATGGTATAGATATGGCCCAAATCATGTATCGGGCATATTGGCCCTCACTGTCCTTCTCAAAAAATATTGAAATATTTGAAATATTTGAAAATTTAAATATTTGATAGCAGCAATTCTATGCAATATATACGTATCTATAGAGATATTTTATGTCAGGTCAAGGAAAATTAACAGTATTTACCATGTTGGCTAATTTGGAATTTTCTGGAAAACTATTGCAAATGTATTTTTAGTAATTGATACATTGCAAAAAACTGTCTTACTCAAACACCTTCTTCCAATTTCCTCTGTAATTTGAATGGTGACTATGTTACTTGCTTCTGTAATTTATGGCCTCACCACCAAAACACATGGGCAAAAATACTGGAATCATAAAGCTCACCTTCAAAGCCAGAGGCACAGAGGCACCAGTAACTGGCGACAGAGTCCACACAGGTGGCACCGTTTGCACACGGAGAACTCCTGCATTCGTTCGTCTCGATCTCACAGAGCGCCCCCTCGTATCCCGGTGTACAGCGGCAGGTGTAATTGTGCCGCTGGTTCAGGCAGGCTGCGTGTTCTGAGCACTGATGGCCAAGGCAGTGGTCAATGTTGAGCTCACAGTGGACCCCTGTGTACCCATGGCCACACAGACAACTACAGAAGCATAAAAATGAGCATTTTTAACAGAATCATGTACATTATGAGGAAATTACCATCAAGGCAACCTTTAATTACTCTATAATAAATTATTACTGAATTACAGACAGCACTGGTATCACCCAATAGTTCCCTGTGTTACAGGAACCCATGTTCTCATACTGGCTTTAATGTTTACTACTTTGAACTCATTGTCTTGCTAGTGATCTCTATATCTATTGACCACACAGGAAGATGTGCAAGTTTTATGTGAATTTAACGGTGGCCTTATAAATGTATTTGTTCATGGTTGTGACATTCAAAATTTGAATTTCAATTAGAGTTTAGATTCTCTGCCCGAATCTGACACGGCCCAAGCCCGGCCCGGCCTGCGGGTCGGGCCGATATTTCCTGCCGCTGTCCTCGGGCCGGGCCGGGTCAGGCCGTGATCAAGCATTTGATTTTTTTAATCATCACACG
>JBBMFX010000080.1:3260274-3282567 GCA_037832545.1 Rhabdalestes septentrionalis | reverse complement strand
CCCGGCCTGCGGGTCGGGCCGATATTTCCTGCCGCTGTCCTAGGGCCGGGCCGGGTCAGGCCGTGATCAAGCATTTGATTTTTTTAATCATCACCCGTATTTTAAAAAATTGTCCGGTTTAAATCGTGCTCGGGCCCATAACTACAGTTAATGTGTCGGGTCGGGCCGGGCCGGGCTGGACTCGGGCATAAGGTGCGCGGGCTCGTGTCTAAACTCTAATTTCAATATATGAATCGCAGTGACTCTGTTAAACAATGTTTCCATAGGACATCACACTATCCTCAAACAGAAAGAATTTGGAAAGCCACCACATAACCTTTCTGTAAATATATGGAACCCTTTATGGTGCACCTTGCTTACTAGTTCAGTCACATGGGAAATGTATTTTTGGATATCTTTAATTAGTGTGACTGCACCAGTTATCCCACCACTACTTTTTTTTTAGATAACTATTCTTTTTACATCTAGAATTTTGCACCTCTTCTTCTCCTACAGTTTTTGAAACAAAGGCATGGTTCCAATGTCAAAAGATAACATCCCCTTCAGTGCACATGTAAGTAAATAATCGATCAGATGATCAGGGGCCGAGTACTGATTGTTTTTTTTGGTCAAGTCAGCTCTATAATGTATGGGGAGAGAGAGAGAGGATGGTCGGGTTGCCTGTAAAATGTGTGTTGTAGACAGAGGTAAAAAAAACAGGAATAAACACAAACCGCTGTAGAGCGCTGCCTTCTGAATCAGAAGATTCGGGGCTCTTTCCACTTTTAAAAAGAAATTTTGCCCCCAAAATCAAAGTTTCTCCCAACGCTGGTTTTATACCAACCATGAAATCACACTTCGCATTTTCAAGTGGAAATACATCTAGTGTGATTTTACCATGCAGTTGACTTTGTGGTTCGATAAAAAACATTTTTTTAAATACTTAGTTTCCAGATAAACTCACTCACCTGTACCCACCAACTCCGTCTAAGCAAGTGGCCCCGTTACGACATCGATGCTCCAAACACTCGTTGATATTGACCAGGCAGTTTGCGCCAGTCCACCCAGGAGGACACACGCAGCTGTAACCGGCGCCTCTGCCGAGGAAACACCGTCCCCCGCTGGCGCAAGGCTGTCGGAATCACAGAAAACTATAAATATGCAACTGCCCATGATTACAAACCAAAATGCCTCATTTCAATATGCACATCTATGCAGATTTGATTTGGTTAGAACACAGCTGTTTTCATTCAAAGAAGCTGAATATTCATGTGAAGCTGATGTTTTTTAATTGTTATTGTTATTGGCAGAGGTTATCGACATGATTTAAACTCTCTCGACTGTTCTCGCACTCGTCAAAGTCAAACTTATCCTCAGGGGCGTGGTATTATTCAGCAGCGAAAGCATAAACCTACACTAGGAGTTTATTGTCAATGAGCAAACACCTCCAATAACCGATATGTGATAACTATAACACAGAGCCTTCTTCTGTTGAAACCAGATGTTTTCAAATATGTCTGGGAAGACAAAGTGTGGAGCGGCATCTTCAAGGCAATCTGTTAATGGCTTTCATTTGCATATGAAACACCAGTGCTGATTAATGGTAACAGTTGAGACCGTTTTAAGGGGCAATTACCATGGAGGCGAAATCAATACATCACCATGCCCTGCCCTCCAACTCTGGTGGAAAAACGTCTTTACCAACAGCCCTGTAGAGCCAGTCCCAGGCAGGGAGGTACCTCAGTCATTGGTGTTATTAGTTTCTGACTGTATTTCTCTACTGGCGTTTCTTCTTCTGTTGCAGGTGATGTCTTATTTTCTCCTCTACTGTAATTAAGTTGGAGAACCCTTGAAATTTTAGACTTGCTGTCCCCTTACTTCCATTGCATTTAAAATGGAAATGCACCTTTTTGTTATTTATCGCATTAGTTAACGGTCACATCTGGCTACGGATACAGCTTCATTACTTCAGGTGCTCCCATGATGACGTGTCGGTGATGATGCACTCTTTGTAAAGGTGTAGTGTTAAGCCTCTCATGCTTTGAAAAAGGACAGAAAGATAACAGGGCATAAGTATATAGATTGTATGTTAAGATTTTATTGATCCCAATGGAAATTATTTTGTTATAAATATGCTCATTGCAGCAACGTATAAATATAAGTTAGGAGTGGGGAAAAAGATATTAATAAAAGAAAAAAAATTAGTAACACTGCAAATAGAAATATTGATAACTAGCTAAATACTGTTGGGTTGAGTTGATAAAATCCACAGTAGTTCCTTCGTTGAATGGCTTAAATACAGAGAGAATTTAACCCAGAATGCTGTGCTGTGACAGCTTCACTTTTGCCTAGACTTTTTGAAGTAGTCTTTATTATTTTGAAGGAGCATATTTCAGCTTGAAACTTGCCATTGTCTGTCTAAGGGGCTGCAGATTGATGATACTTGCTCTGACCACTCTTTATGGGTCCCTGAGGTTCGAGTCCTGTTGACCCACCTGCATGGTGCGGAGGCAAGGCCTGCGACATGTATACTGCAGACCTTCAGGTGCGTCCACACACACCATCCCAGCTGGGCATGTCACATTCAGCAGCAGGCACGCATCCATGTCCACCTCACAGTTCAGCCCACTGAATCCTGCAGGGCGATGAAAGCAAAAACGGCTGAACGGTTGAAGAGTAAGCGATTCCAAGGCAAAACAAGCAAATAGCCAGGCATGAGTGGGAAAACATGCATGTGGAAGGATGAGGCTGGGATTCTGTCCGTGTTGTTAATTGTCTACTTTAATCTATACAGCCCTTTTGTCAGTACGTTGCAATCGATGTGCTGCAGTCACGAAATGGGGCTTGAAAAATCAAAAGCGGGTCAGCGGGTGCTAAAATGAACTCAGCATGAACTCGACGGAACCGAGAAGCGAGGAAGGCAGTCCGTGTGCATTAAGAAGCTGATAATCATCGAATGTAACACTTTTGATGGAGCTCTGGTCTGTCAAGCTAGCACGAGCTGACAGTCACCCAGAGAAGAAACCGCAGCGGGCAGATGGACTCGCTAGAAATAGTTGAAAGGCTTTCTGTACAGGGTCCAGCTTTATTTACTTAAGGCCGCCTGGCACATGAAGAACAGAATTTTGTTTTTCTTATCTGTGCCACAGAAAGAAGGTAACTGTAGATATGACAGCTCTTACGCTGCTAAGACGCTGAATAACGCCAGATGGTACAGAGACAATATATGGAAAAGCAAAACATTTTTATAAAGCAGCGTCTTTGTGGGGATTTTTAAAAACAGCCTTTCTTCTGAAGCTATTTCAGTGATTAGAGCTCCAAATAATGTTTGCCCTGCCACCATTTCCAGGCTTTGATGGAGCTGCTGCCATGTTCATAGGCCAGTGTAGTAGTAAAAAAAAAAAAAAGTCATCATTTTACACTGTCTGAAATCATAAAACAATCTGAACATTTAATAAACAGTAATAAAATATACAGTTTATACAATATACAATCTATGCAACATAAGACTACATTATAAACTACACATCACAAGGTATTTCTAGCTACTACGTTACTTCTCAAAATATTTCTATAAAGGTAACAATTAAAGGCAGTTAAATGTGAATGAATATTGTAATGACCTATTTATACTGTTTACTTTGAGAGTTGCTCAACATCTCTGACCCACTTATTCTGCATGTTAATGCTACAATAAATTTATTCCTCCTGCTATAAGACAATCAAACCATACAAACATAGCTTTCATTGTCTTCCTACTGAAATTTATTTTTTAAAAAGTTAACGTATCCATTCTCTGCATTCTTTTGTAGAAAACGAATCAGACACAAAAATGTTAGCATAAATTTGCCATTGTTTATCCAACTTTCCTGGTTTATATTTGCACTAACAACCAGATAGCCACCCTATTCAGACATTGCCAATTCCACCCACAATGCTACAGGGGGGGCAAAGGCTCAAGCTTCCTCTGAGACTCAAGAACTCAATAAACGTTTCTTTTCAAACTGCTGCTAATCTACCAACATCAGACAGCTCAACAAACTAACAGGATCGTCGTAAAGATGCTCGTTGGTTAATATCGTGTTGATTAACCAGAGTCTAGAAGCATTTCCAACTCAAACACACCTGATTCAACTTAACAGTTAACCCTCAGAACTGTGTATTGGTAAAATTTTTCTTCAGTAAATATAAAATCAGTCTAAAACCAGTGTTGGTTCTCCAACACACTCGCCATTTGCTGGTCATTTTTTGGGCCGCTCTCCAGAGCCCCTCCCTCTGCGGGTTTTCCCCACCCACATGTGGGCGGGGTCTAATGTTCTCTTGGGATCAGGGATCTTGTGTTTCTGCTGTTCGTTTCTAAAACCTAAATTAATGGAAATGTTTTCATTTTTGTTCTTTTTGTTCCTTTGCATGTGACTACACTTTTAAAATCACAGTAGCGGTTATTATTATTATTACATGTTTTTAAATTACAATAACTTTGGTTCTACATGACACAGGAACATCAAATAAAGCTCAGCATGACGTCCGACACCTTGAGCACAGACACAAACCAGGGGAACTTCAGTATCAGGAGCTGTTTGGCCATATGACAACAATTTACTATTTGTTGCGCTTCTGAGATGGATCGGTGTTGCTTATGTTCTTTGGGTTAACTGCAACGGTTCGTTTGTGATTTTTACATCACAGGACCCCAGTTTTCCACATTGGCTTGGACAGACTCAGGAAACACAGAATATTGAACTGAACACTTAATGATGCATAACTAAACAAAATGTTCTAATATGTTCTACTATATTCTACTATGTTCAACTGAATATTAAATTGGAGAAATCAAAAGTCTGATCAACAAAAAAAGAAAAAACAGCGCTGGGAATCAGAGAAGTCATTCGAATGATTCTCTCATGATTCTCTTTTTCGAAGGCCTGGGGGAGGAGGCAGCTGGGGCTTGGGGGCCGCTTTTCTTGTTGGGTGGCTGGGAGCAGCTGGCAAAGAGACGCGTTTGTAACCCTGCCAGCATCGCCGCTGATCTCTCGGGTGGGCCTTGGGCTCTGCCTCGCTGCATGCAAACGAAGCTGCTGGCCCGGGACGACTGCAGTGCTGGGGGAGGGAGTGCAGCAGCACAAAAGAGGAAGAGGATTTCATAACACAATATTGACAATTCGGCGGTGCTAATGAGCTCTGGCAGGCAGCGCAGAGCGGGCGATTTGCGCAGCTGTCAGTCAGAGGAGTTGGTGGCAGTGTGGCTGGTTTGGGGGGGCACTGCAGAGAGAGAGAAAGTGAGAGAGAGAGACAGAGAGACAGAGCAAGAGACACAGAGCAAGAGACAGAGAGAGAGAGAGACTAATCATACCTGTGGGACAGGAGCACTTGTAGTACCCAACAAAGTCAGTGCACAGCCCATCATGCCGGCAGGGCCTGGATTCACACTCGTTTATTTCAGCTTCACAGTGACGTCCTGAAATAAATGGAAGGATAAGATGAGTGGTAGTTCCTCCAAAAATTTGATTTTCACAGTTTTCCAAGGAAAAATGCGGTCACTTGAGTGTGAAAAAGTCAATAGAAAACCAGCTTAAATATGACATTTTTGCCAGCAAAGTTTAGTGTGCAGTTTCAGGTATATACATTCAGATTTCCATATAGAAATAAAAGATTTTAAATCATTGAGGACATTTTGCAACATTCTGTAAACAGTAATCATGCTTTAAAATGTAAAAAAAAAACAAAACATAAAAGGTCCCTATAAACTTGCAGATCCCTATATAATTTAAAAGCAAGATTCTGGATTTAAGTCCAGTATGAGTAAATATATCCAACAGTTTCAGACCGAATTATTATTTAGAGGGAAAATAAATCCAGCTACAATATTTAGTCCAGATAATCTGGACTACATGTGGAAATTACAAAGGTCCGTTTTCTTAATGAAGTGACAAGTTCTTTTAAATATACATTACTAATCGTCCTATAATACAATCAAACCAGCTTAAATAGTATCCTTGGGTCGAAAACTGATTCATTAGTATTAAAAAGCTTGGTGTGGCCTCCATGGATAAAACTAGTAGTATAAAACCTCCCACCTCTGAGTACAGCTGTATTTCACCATCCCAAGACACATTTCCATGTACGGTCGCTCTACGGTATATGGTGTTCTCTTGACAGTACAAAAATTCATAGTTATGATTTGTATTGAAATTTAACGGAATATTTTATATATGTTACTAAACTAGTAAATTATATTTTATATATATAAAATGTAATATTATATATGTATAATTATTTGGAACTAAAATGCATGAAAAACTATATACTACCATGAAAATAGTGAAAAAAGTATGCAGAGGATATTTGCAGTTTCCACTAGTTTGGGAGGGTTTCTTGCAAACAATTATTAGTTCGGTTCGAAGCAAAAGTCTGCAAATGACTGAGGCTGCGAACCACAAAATCACAGATAAGTAGGTGGCATTCATAACTACCCCAAGGATTCCCAGCAGAACACTGCCCAGGGCATTACACTGCCTTTGCTGGCCTGCCCTTGTCTCACAATGCAGCCTGGGTTCATCCCTTTCTCAAGAAAGAAACACACATGATGTTAAAGAAAGTGTTATTCATTAGATCATTCCACCCTCTTCGGTTGCTCCGTTTTGCAGTTCAGTATGGGCCCTCTGACAAGTCTACCATTATGTAGCCTTATATGAAGCTGTGCACTCCTTCTCTCATGGCCAGCATTCACCGTTTCAGCAATTTTGTACTACAGCAGCTCTTCGATGGGATGGACTGGTTTTCACTTGGATACCCATGGCCTTGTCAGCACTTCAACATCTGGACCACATTTAAAAGGCACTAACCACTGCATGCCAGGAACTCTTCACAAGAATGGTTGTTCTGGAGATTCTGGAGATTCAATTTAGCCCCTGTCCAGTTCCTTATACTTGGCTATTTTTCCTGTTTCCAACACATCAACTTTAAGAACTGACTGTTTGCTTGCTGCCAAATATATCACACCACTGACAGGAGCCATTGTAACAATGTTATTCACTTCCGCTTGTAAGTGGTCTTAATGCAGTCTCTGATAGGTGCATGTGTGTGTGTGTATGTGTGTGTGTGTATGCATGAACACCTGAAATACTTATACACAAGTAACAAAATGTAAAAGGTGCTTTGTTATGCATGTGTGGAGATCCTTGCATAAAAACAGAATCAGCGTATTTATAGGCAGTTTCATTTTACAGTGACATGCATTTTATTGGATGTAAAATAAATAATAAAATTATAAAAACATGAATGCGTGACTAATTGTTGAGGGAAAAATTACTTTGCTTGAAGAAAAATGTAGGAAGTCATTTATGCTCTTATCTTGGAAATGTAATTGAGTATCAGCACATTAGGTCAGCTTCAGTAACACTCAAGTACAAATACTGCAAAACGGCACTTGCATATAGTAGCAACATAAAACTAGTGAAGCATTTTACAGCACTGCCAGTTAAATACATGCAAAAACCAAAGAGGTAAACTGCAGAAACCAAACATGTCTTTGCTGATACATTTTACGTAATTGGAAAATTGTGTACGTTTGTTTGTTTCCTCCCAGTTTTGGTAGAACCAGCTAGTGGGTGGGAATTGGCAATTGGGGGAAAACACAATTATTTTTCTCTGAAATATAAATTGAAAGGCATGAGTAACTCCCAACATCCCATTTGCATAATGTTAATCATGACATTACTGGGCCTAAATGATCAACTTTAACCTTTCTGATGGGTCTCCTAAAAAGCTTTCTGCTGGTTGCGGCCCTCCGGCTGGCAATAATTCAACGCAAAATGTTTCTGGGTGATCTGGAAGAAATTCTGAGGCAACTTTTGGACGTGATTCGCATTTCACCCCAGAGTGCGGAAAACAAAAAGGACTTTTGGTTCCAAAGAACAAAAAGGGCCAAATTGCTGCATGTGCTCAAAACGCCAATAGAGTTAACAGAGTGGTGCTGATGATGCCTCAAAGAGCCATTTCCTTTAACACTGGCTGGAGTCAGCTTGCTGAG
Source organism: Rhabdalestes septentrionalis (assembly GCA_037832545.1). NCBI lineage: Eukaryota > Metazoa > Chordata > Actinopteri > Characiformes > Alestidae > Rhabdalestes > Rhabdalestes septentrionalis. The sequence goes on along the minus strand of JBBMFX010000080.1, from coordinate 3,274,556 downwards.
ATGGACAGGAAAGAATCAGCCGCCTTACTACAGCCATTAATGATGATGATGGTGGTAATAGCAGGGAAGGAGCAGGCAAACGCTAGTGAACTGGCTTTGCGATTAAGAAGAGAAGGCAGCCAGTAAGGAGAAAAGGTGGAACAGGGAGGGAAGCAGAGGGAGTAGCCGGAGAAAAAGAGGGAGAAGGTCAGGCAATGATGAGATGTGACCAGAGAAGAGCTATGTATTTGGGTCAAAAATATAGGTAGGTCCCCTGGTGAAGTACAAAAGAAAGTTCAGGCAAGGAAAGAAAATGTGCGGATGTGTGAGGATTCGTTTATAAAAGTCACAATCAAATTACTTTTTTATTCGTATTCACCAGGTTTCATTAGACCTGCGGCATAAAGCCTTAATAACATCAGTCAAAGACTTTTGAGGCTTGCTGAAATAAGCCTTTATAAATGTTTGTGTAGAAAGTGACGGTACACGTCATATTGGTCAATGACGATGCTACATCCCAAGATACAATTCATTGAATTAGCATTCCTACTCCTTCAGACAGCATGAAATAAGAGAAGTAGGCTTAAGCAAAATTCTTACCATTTTCTTACCTAGTGATGGTTACAGTTAAGAAACAGCCGCAGCACGTTGAACTGATGACCTGGACAAAATGATGTAGTGGAAGGCAGAACAGAAATGACCACAAATGCAGTAGAAGTGCTCAGTTTTACTGGTCCAGCTATGGCATTTCAGTGTTATAATAGTGACGTGTGCTTCTTCATCATTATTTTAGCAGTGTTAAGAGGCTACACTTGAGTCACAACATTTTACAAAATTTTCTTCTTTTGCATCAGACTGCCCACCTTCTCCCAAACAGTCCACCAGAAGGTCTGCAGATTTTTGATCAAGCTTGAAACAGAGATGGAAACTAGTGGGGTGTTATTATATATTTAAACGTTATAAATATTGAAGCTCTAGAAGTAGAGCTTCTCAGACATCTTAAAAGTTTTGGTTAGCTCTTTTTTTCCCCTCCATCAGTTCTTTGTGTTTTCACATTTTATCCCAATTCTCATTTCACCTCAGGGCATTTTTGTTATTTCAATCATTAAAGCGCCCTTTGGACTGCTGGACAAGAGGTGACTGGGTGGTCACGGAACATTTAGCACATTCCACAGCGGTCCTGGGTGTTATGTTATACTGCGTCCACCTCTTCAACCTGGAGCGAGACAATATTGGGGGCTGGTGGCAGGATTGGCACTTAAATGACCATAGAAACATCCATACAGCTCTGAGGCAGAAGCCAGTACCCAAAGCTGCACTCCGAGGGAGTAACTGTGCTGCAGACGCCTACAGGAATGTTGCATGCACTATGAGTATAAGGGAAGGCCCTCAGAAATCACAGTAGGATTTGAGGTCTGTTCAGAATCGGAATTGGCATGGTGTTGCATTGTTGCCCGTGACCCATTCACATAGGCACATGGAACATCTTGTTTCTTTGGTGTGATGGTACTCTCAGTAGTGGCACTCTCTGAGATATGCAGACCAGCGAGTGGCCAGACTTTAGAATCAGAAACAGAAAACTATTGGCAGGTACATCTTTTATTGGTCTGGTCTCTCCGATGGCTGCCATTCCCAGGGAGAATCTACTGCTCTTCTGTCCAAGGTCACCTCCATCAAGGAGCAGACAGTAAGAATAAGATTAGGGCACACTGAATCTGTGAACAGGCGACGTCACATGGGGTCTGGGGACACTGGCCCTGCTTACAGAGAAATCACAACACGCACCTGAATCTGTTCCTCAAAAGATTCGTAGTCAGGGTAATTGGCAGCACAGTCCTTACAGACCCACTGCAATTGTCCCACTGCGCTGGCTAATTTGAGCAGTTGTTTAAGTCTGATCCTTCAGCTAGGGCGTTGGACAGCGCCGGTTTAACAGTTATTGAGGCAGACTTTCCAAATAGCTGCAAACCAGCCAGTCTCAATGAGACTGCATGAGTAGTACAGCAGCTGAGCGTAAGGGCTGCAGGGACCTTCTCCAGGCTGGTGGTGAGGGTAGTAAGGGCCTCAGGGAACTTCTCTAGGCGGGTGGCCAGGGTAGTAAGGGCCTAAGGCTGTTCTCATAGCACTCTTTGCTTCCATATGGGAGAGAGGCATCATCCCAACTGACAGGCAAATGGAATTGGCTGCTATGTGGAAAGGTAAAGGCTACTGCTGCGCTGGGTAAGGTCCTTGACAGGGTCGTTCTGAGCATCAGGGCATGCAGGTGTTCTGGATCAAAAATAAGATCCTCGTGGGGACAGCAGTCAGCAATGTGACTGGTTGCAACTTCACTGAGATGTTTACTATCCTCAGAAGTGATATCCATGTCTCTGGTGACTTTATTCATGAAGTCAGTAGATGAATTGGGAAAGCATGTGAAAGCACTGGGAAGACAGGGACGCCCTGAAAAGAAGACTGAATTCCTTTGGAACCTTGTCTCTTCTTAAAATTCTTGGTTATCGCTGGTTCAACATAGTGTCAGATGAGTGGCTGCTTCAGGAGACCTGAATGAGTCACATGACCTGCATATTAAGTCATTGTTGGAGACCAAATGGGCTGGACCAGTTCAAGGGGACAACCAAGGAACACCTGGCTGTAAGCGATAGATGGTTATTTCCAATATGCTTCATGACCGTTTTCCTGACCGTAACAATGCAAAAGACTAATTTTCTGTACTTCAATTAATTGTATTAAATCACCATACCAATAATCTGACAAGACATCAGTACTGGCCAGTTTTATTGATCAATTGATCAACAGCTTCCTACAAATATCTTCCTGGAGGTTGATCTCCAACCATTTTCAAAATTACAATTTGGATCAGCACAGCGGTGCTCCTCAGTTCAAGGGGTTTGATCAAAACCATAAACACTGTAGTACAAAACCTGGGACAAAAACAATAGTAGTTTCTCTTGGTCCTCCAGAAAACAGCAGACGTATTTATGACAGTGTTTTCATCCTTAGCCCAACCACCCCACTGATCTTGCCAGACATGCAGCTTGTGTTTTGTCACGAATGCTCTCAGCACAATGCCAGCAATCTCCTTCCAGCCACAGTCAGGGGAATGCCATGGCGTGTGTGTGTGTGTGTGTGTGTGTGTGTGTGTGTGTGTGTGTGTGTGTGTGTGTGTGTGTTTGCGCCTGCGCAAATAAGAGTGTGTTGCTCATGTAGCATCCAGCCAGATACCTCTAAATCCATTGAATTATACCAAATTATTTGTATGTTGAACAAGCAGACGTTTGATTAGGCAGTAAAAAATGCATGGCAGAGACCAGGTGGCGTTTTCCATGCAAACGTTTTATGGGAGAGACGGCCTCTGTAACCACATTATGAGCTCATCTGCATTTGAATTCCTAAGGCCGTTATTAGGTTACCATCCTAAAAGCATAAGAACCAATAAGTTCTAATTTGACAGCAATCTTTTTGTAACTCATAACTAACTATATTGGAAAGGATTGTAAGGATTTGTAACACTATAATCACGTACAATCTCTATGAGGATCTGCAGGTCTTTTTCTATGTTCTGGTAGACATGAACGATAAGAATTCTATTTTCATCACAATATTTTCCACCTCTGTACAGTGTGTGCACACACATTCACATAGGTATATATATACACACACTATATGGTCATTTCTATGGTAATTTGTACCTATTAATTGAGTAGAGCATGCTGGACTATAATGTCTGGTTAACAATCTCCATTCCAGTTCAACCCAAAGGTGCTGGATGGGGTTGAGGTCAGGGCTCTTTGTGGGAGAGTTAAGTTCTTCCACACTGAACTCATCCAGCCATGTCTTTATGGAGCTCACATTGTACACTGGGACACAGTCATGCTGGACTAGAAAAGGTTCTGTGTCCACAAAGTTGGAAGCATTGTGTATACTGAAATATTAAGACAGTCCTTCACTATAAGTAAGGGGCCTCGCCTTAACCCTGAAAAACAGGACTGTCCCAATACTTTTGTCCATATAGTATAATTAAACTGCAGAATGCAGAATAATGACTGACCTTTCAGAATTCTTATCTGTCTGGAAACTCTTCCTGTACCCCCCGCCCAATCCCTATACATGTGATTTACACGAATGTTAATTTAAAAGAGCAAATGTGATGAGTTTGCAAGTAGATACAGGAATGATTTAAGATGTTAAATGTTTAATTTGTCCAGAGCGGAGACTCTCTGTCCTCATCTAGTAACACCACCCTGCTTTTACACATCCAGTTCACACCAGAAAGAGCTTACAAAGCAGTTTATTTGTGTTTGGTATGCTGAGAGCCTCTAAAATCTGCAGTAGTACTCCAGGACTAGGACTGAAAAACATTGGTCTAGGGGGTGGGACTGTGTGTTTTGTTTTTGGGCTTATCACAGTATCCATATGGTTCAATCTATGACAAGGGACAGAGATAAACTAGTAATCAATACACCAGTATACCTCCCATTTGTTTCTGCTGGGACAACAATGTCTTACTGATTCCCTAAAGTCACATCAGAAGCATGTGATAACATTTTACCTTGACTGTGTGGACAGACAGAGAGCGTCTTATCTTGAGATGATCAGCCCCTTCTGCACTTTAAACCTCCCATCCAAGCACATCGTCCAACTTTTTTTCATATTCAGAGAACTTGGCATTTTGCACTGAGCCTCTGAGGCCCGGCAGCCCCACGGGACATAAGAACCGCTAGAGAATTTGACGTGTCTGAGTTCATTAATAAAGATGTCGTAAAGCATCCTAGTCTAAATAGAACATTGAGCCTCGGGCTGAAGCGTGTAGCCACACAATAACATCCTAATAACGATATCTTCACAGAGCGATCCGAATGAAGCAGAGCTGAGAAGACAAGACTGAAATTAAAAACCCATTACTCAGATGGTTTGTGGTTCTGCGGAGAGAATTTCAAGATGCCAAGCGAAGATTTTCATCAGTCGGCTGCATCTGCCGAAACATGAGATTGTGTCCTTTGTTGTGGCGAAAGAGAAGTGAAGCTGGAACTGGAATCAAAAAGGCAAACGCTAATGAACAGCAATGGATTTTGGGTGAATCGTCAGAAAAGATGTCAGCTGGCGGGGAAGATTAAAGAGGGCTCTGGGTATGGAAAAAAATAATAAAAAAACACAGACGAGAGAAGTTGATGGTTGACAGGAGACCTGGCTTTGCGTGAAAATTAGTTTGGCCTCTCATAACAAGCAGTAAATTCATAATTCAATTATATTCATCGTGAAAAGCAATTTCAGCGTTTCTAGTAGGAACACAGAGCAGGTGTGTTTTGGTGGGACATGCGTGAAAAGATCATAAATCATGCTGTTTTCAGGCAGTAACATCAGAACTCTGAGACAATCAGTGGAAAACAGGCAACCGCAAAAGCAAAGTTATCTGAGAAGTCATTTCATTCTCAAATTGCAGGCTTTCTGCAGTTTCATCTAAGTGTCATAAACAAAAGAACTCAACACAGTCTATAATGAAGCAGGGAAATAAAGGTAAAGATGAAGGCAAATTACTAAACGCTGGCCCTGTCTCCAGTTATAGCTTCCAGATGACAATGACAGGCTCCAAGCTCTGCGAAATGATGCTCAGTACAGAGCTCTGCCACATTACGCCACACATGGTGGATTGCAGAGTGGCAAAAACTGCCTTGTGAAAAACATTCACTCGAACTGCAAACAGACTTCAGCCAAACTGCAAACAAACAAAAAGGTAGAGTGGGGCAATATTATTCATCTTTCTCTTCTCTGAATCCAAGATGATTTCATATATTATTCTTTTTCCAACCGCACAGTGGGTCTGGCTGAGAGGCTTTCTATTCCAGTTAGCTACAGGGATTTTAAAAAACTACACTGAATTACTTTGACGGAAGAATTTGTGCTGATGTTCCACCTTAACTTCCATAAAGCCAGATGCCAGACGCCCAAACACAGTTAAACAAGCCACAAATGATCAAGCTTACTTAAACCATGAGGTGAAGAAAAGAAAGCTGTAAATCTATTCCTCCACTGTTTATGGTGTTTCAGTTTCAGTTTGTATTTTTAATCTGATGTGAGCTTCTCAAATGTCAGTGTAAGTCTTTCGCAAAATCAGTGCTACCATGAATTGTGTTAAATGGTATGCTTTGTCCCAGGTACACTTTTGCATTACAGCTTATTTTGCATGAGCTATTTTGGTGAGATTGCAATTCCTAGTTTTTTTATGTCAATACAATGGACATTTATGCTAGAATTAATGTGTATTGCCACCATTCTATAACTGAGAGGATCAAATAATTGATTCTGAAACATTGTTGCCACGAGGTGCAATAGAGACCAAGAGCTTCTTACATGAGCCTATGAGTGGCTAACAAATTACAAAATATGCTTTGAGTCAAAAGAGTGGCGATTTACATATTAAGGAATCGTTATTGTATGGTTTTTTTTGCATGACAAACCGCTCATTATAAATCATTAAAAAAGTACTGCTAAGTAGCTAAGAACAGTAGTAGCAGCCATCTGGATGGTTGAATTGTGTCTTTACTTTTGTCCAATTTCATAGATAACCTCTAAACAACAGGACAATTTGGATCAATTCAAGGTGTTTCGACATGAGACAGACTGGAAGTTACGCTGAATGTGGTTTCTTGAGACTTCTGCAAACTTTCCAAGCATGTACCAGCCTGCCGATGAGAAAGCGCAGCTTTCCTGAGCATATGGAATGCACAGTCATTGTGAATAGGGACGCACATCAAATGCTTTACTTTGTTTGTACTTCAGCGTACACAAACAACCCCTCCCGCAGACACTCGACATCGCGAGAGCCAACATGGAGCTTTGTTTACTTCGCTAGATTTACCGATGAAGTGTTCTCCAACCTCCGAGTGCCCTTCATTTTTCAGACATGATGAAGCGAATTACGGAATAATCTACTTAGGAAAGGCAATGTGCAAAGATGAGTAACGGGAAAGGCATGGCTTTAGGCAACAGGGCTCATTTGGGTAGAACAGAGGCCCTGGCTTTCATTCAACACTCACAGCAGATGGCACGTCCGGGGAGTTGGGAAACGCAATAAAATTTAAATGTATGGTACGTAGGTAGCAGAAAGTATAGTCTACTTCAAGGTACAGTGTTTCAATGGGAATCCACGCTAGACGACTCTTGCTAGAGTTGCATTATGAGTGCATAGCATAAGCTCCAGGGAATGTGTGTGCTTTAGGTAAAGAAGAAAAAAAGTCTAGTCAAATGACATGTTCATTTTCCAGGTGAAAAAATAAGTACACAACCTCTACAGACACACTTTGGTAGACATTGTTATCGCAATTAGTTTATTTGCTGATTTGAACATATTAGAAAACTATACTACATAAAATGTGGCCTGCGAAAGGTACAATTTATATTACAGTGTGTATTTTCCCTTGTGCTGGAAACTCAGCAAATACACAGAAACCAGGCAGTAAAAAAGACATATATGAGTTTGCTCCCTGGATGGTTTGTGCACTTATTTTCACTTCAAGAAAATATGCCATTTGACCAGGGGTGTTTATATAACTTTGTGTCCACGTGGTATTCAGCCACAACAACTCTACAAAGTGCTTTGGAACTGCATTGGGGTGATGGACCACGATTCTTTCAATTTGTTGCTGTTTTGATGATGCCAGCGGAAATTGCTGTTGGTCTGTATTTAACTGGTGCTGCGTCCAAAATTGCATACGACTTGTTTTCCGAAAACTATGAATTTGGACATACTACTCGCCTCGCATACTGTTTTTCACCTATAAATATAGTAGGGAAGGATGCGATTTCTGACGCACTATAGGTTGTGCTGCTTGGGGAAGGACACCATGCTACACTAAGACTCCTTAGGCTAGACCCCTAATGTTTCATTACTGTGACTGCGTCAGTAATCTGCAACTTTCTGTGCCTAAATCTGTGTGTCTCCAAACAGTGGATTATTGCAACCATGATATTACGCGTCGCATTTTCTCACAGAAAGCGTGTAGTGCCTCTAAAACTGTTTCTACAATTGTAAATATAAGAGAATTTCAGATGTATGAATGTAGGTACACATTAATTTATTTCAAACACATTGTTTTATACTTGACTGTACATGACTGCATTCTTGACTATTTTGATTTGATTAAATCAACAGTAGCGTCCTTTTTTTTTTTAAATCAGAGATGTTAATTTGGTTTTTAAATATTTAATATCTCTGTCATTTTCTGCAGTCAGTCCAAGGTGTTTGTCCTTATTATTTTCTTGGCATTGAGTATGGGGACATGACATATGGCATCAATTCTACTATAACATACAGTTAATTTCAGACCAACACAACTACAGAAAGACAAAGCTGTTTTTGCATGTACCTGTGAAGCCGGGGGAACACATGCACGTGTAACGTGGGGGCTCAGTCGGCTGACTCATGCTGAGACACGTAGCTCCATTCAAGCACCTGTTCGGGTAGATTAAGCAGGCGTCCACCACATATTGACAAAGCTCCCCTGTCCGACCTGGAGCACAGAGACACTGCCAAAGAGAGAATCAGGATTAGTGGCACTTCTATACTGGCTGCGCTTCCAGCAGTACGACTGGAATTTGCTTTGTGCACTGGGGCACAGGCAGGCTGGAATAGCAACTGTGTCCACAACGTTGTCTATAACACCCATGGCGTCATACACAAAGTCTTGCTATGCTGAAGCATTAAGATTGCTCTTCATTGGAATCAAGGGGCCTAGCCCAAACCTAAGTCCCAATACTTTTGTCAATATTGTGTAAGTCTGGGTATCAAATTCAATAAACCATTGGTGCTGCATATTTATGTTCAAATATTCACTTATTCTACCAAATTTTAGTCCCAACACACCCATTCTTGTCAGCAGCCGTGAGACAATTAGCATTTGAACTTTGCATTATTGGCGTATTAATAAGGGGTTGAATGAAATACCGCATGACCTATAATGCACCGATTCCAATATGTATATGTCTACTCCAGTTACCCAGCATTCTCTGAAACTGAACTTCAGAGTGATATCCACCAGATAATCAAAAGTGTTCCGAATCTTTTTAGCTTCAAATTTAGCTTAGCATGTTTCAAAGTTAAGGTCTCTGCTTATTGAAGACCTTTAAAAAAAGCTGGTTCAAACTTACAGTTTCTTTTAGTGAAATGTTTTCATTTAGGCTGCCTTTGCGATAGTGCCTGGATGAAAATAAAATTTCTTCCTGGAGACCCTCGAACCACCTCAGGAAGAGCTGCATTTAACAGCTGAGGAAAACAGACATCATCGGTCTCAATTAACCTGACAAATAGGCTCATTTTCGTGAGAGGTGGAGGATGAAGAAACAGAGGCGATGTGGTTCATTTGCACTGGACAATGTCAATGTTTTGATTACGGCTGATGTTAATTAGGAGCAAGCCCACCAGCAGCCTACAGCCTAACCACTGATTCAACATACTTATCAGAACACCACTGATTGAGAGTAATCTGCAAGGAGATATGGAGCTATCCCGCAGTGGCAGAGATGGCTTAACTCATGAAGACCAAGATCATTTCTAATTTAACAAAATGGAACAATGGAGCACATGCGATTTTGATAAAGCAGGTTTACCACGCTAACTTTGGGCCATAGAACCAGTACTGTTGGGAAATATCAGGAACTGGAGAGGATATTACTGTTCACGATAACACTTAGAGCTACATTACCCCTTACATTACCCCTTACCACACAAGTGGAATTGCAACAAATGCTAAAATGTCATCATACAGTCAAACAACTCCTTATACTGAAGTTCCAGTTTGTGCTGGTGTCAGACACCATGCTGAGCTTTGTTTGATGTTCCTATGTCACACAGAACCCAAGTTTTTGTAATTTAAAAACAATTATTAAAATAATATTCATTACTTGAGTCTTTACAAGTGACATCACACACCAATGAACATAAATAACAAAAATGAACCCATTTCTTGCATTTTAAGTTTTAGAAACAAACAGAATAAATACAAGATCTTTAAACACAGGAGAACTTTCAGCATAGAACCCGCAGTGGAACGGGCTCTGGAGATTGGCCAAGAGAAAGAGCAGAAAACGGTGAGTGTTTAGGAGAACAAACACCAGTTTTATACTAATTTATACCATTTATATTACTAAAATTAGATTATTCTGAAACAGTCTGAGCTGTATAGGCGAAAGGATATGGGTTTAGACAGGCATACAGCCATGCATCACATGAACACTTTACATTTAACCAAAGCAAATATAAGTAGTGAAACAGTTCTGCTAACCCTGATTATATTTTAGCGTCGAAAGATTTTTCAACATTTCTTTGAGTTGTCAGGGTTTAATGTGTATATAAGCAAGTTTGTTTCGTTTTCTGTGTGTATATTTATTTATATTTTCAGTGGTCAAAAGAACAGGTCATCTGAAGCTGTCCTGTGGATTTAAAAGAGAATCATCTTAAAAAGTTAGTCTTAACACGCCCAAAAAGTTCAACCTGACGCCTGAAGATCTGTAAGTAGTCTGAGGTGGATGAAACCATTTCTGGTGTTTTTTTTATTATTTAAAATGATTGGAGCCATTTGGGTGACTATTGAGTTCTAGTGTTATTTTAAAGTAAATAAGTAACATCTAGATTCCAAAAATGCCTTTAGTAAAGTGAAATTCAACTCGCCCAGAAGAAAAGATTTCATGAAATTCCATTCATTTTCTCTCTGGCAGACTGTATTTGCGTCACTGAACATGCAGGCAGAATTGAGTTCATGTATAAATACATTTAACACAAAAGAAATCAGAGTGTATTATTAAAATCAGATTTCCCATCAGTCCATTAGCCCCTGCTGCCTTCTTAAATGATTCTAATGATCTACAGTCAAATAAAGCTAAAAAAAACTCATATAATATAAAACTTTTTATTCTACAGACGTCTTTCAATTGTAATTTCCAACATTTTAAATCTGCAGTCTATAAAATTTTTAAAATGGAAATGCATTCTGTATGGGCAGATTTCAGTCTGCACTAAAATAAAAGTGGCAAAAATGTAAAACAACAGAACTGTCCCAAAAAATTGGAGCTAGGTGATGGAAACACCAAAAACGGCCTTAAAGTATACATCTGTATAAATGTATACCTTTCAATTGATGAATGCATTAGTATAGATTTTTAAATATATTTCTATAGAGATTTAAAATCCTATGGTTTATTAGTAGCACAATTGCAGAAAATGTACAACTTTATGTCCATCTAACATGTATTGTATGTCTCACAGCATAGAATTCATAGGGATTCTGACTGTTTAACAAATTATATCCACAAAAATCAATGTATATAAAACCATATTGCCCTGATCTATTACACATAAGGACAGAAATATCTATCGCCTGCGTGTGAGAAGCTTTCGGCACATCATTTAAAAGAGCAGATTAGGTAGAGAAATTGACAGTGAGATGATATTAAAATTGAAGAGTATGACTAGGACTGCAGGACACGAACATAAATCATAGTGCACAGCCACTAACGCGACAATGGGAAAACTGATACAGGCAAAATTGTTATGAATGAATACTTGAATAGATATGTATCAACTGTCAGGGCACGATGCAGTTTGGTCTTATCAAAGTGCATTATTTGTCATATTATTGATGCTTTTGGATGGTGGCAAGTGAAAGAGTCAAGTGACAAAGCTGTGAAATATGATGGGAAAAAAAAATCTGTGGCAGTTTAACGTTTCTGGCATGGTTTAACCATTTAGCACTGCTGTCAAAATTAAAAATTGGGTTTTTCCAACAACAGCTATTGTATATCTGACCGTCTTCTTTCACTGGAAATGATGAAGAGCGAAAGATGATGGCACATTTTATCAAATGGAAAGAAATAATAGTGGTGTTCCCCAAGGTGGTGTTCTATGTCCTTTGTCGTTTTGTTACATACAGAAATAATGACCTAAAGCCTGTATGTAAAGAAAAGAATTACAATGCCATTCATTACTATAGCCTATATTTTCAAGGTGGGTGGTGACCATGGTGGCCATTTTGAAGTCCAACTTTAGTTTTTTCAAGAGGAAGAGGGTCATGTGACACATCGAACTTATTGGGAATTTCACAAGAAAAACAATGGTGTTCTTGGTTTTAACGTAACTTTATTCTTTCATCTTGAAAAGTTTTACCCCTCACATGTACTAATGGGCCACAAACAGGAAGTTAATATCACCAACCATTCCCATTTTATGAAGGTGTATCCATATAAACGGCCCACCCTGTACTTCACATATTTGTTAACACCTTGGGCAGTATGAATATTTTTTGAAAATCATCATCAAACCTATACCTGTTTGCAAATCATACAACTCCAGTTCATATAGATTCAATATATGAACAAAAGTATTGCGACACCTCTTAATTATTGAATTCAGGCATTTCAATCACACCCATTGACAAATGTCCGTAATGTCATGCTCTGCGTGATTTTATACACAACGCCATGCTTCCAACTTTGGGAGACAGTTTGGGGAAGAGGCTTTTCTATTCCAGCATGACTGTGTCCCAGTGCACAAAGCGAGCTCCATAAAGACACAGCTGCATGTATTCAGTGTGGAAGAACTTGACAGGTCCACGCAGAGTCCTGACATCAATCCCATCCAGCACCTTTGGGATGAACTGGAACGGAGACTGTGATCCAGAACGTGTCTGACCTCCTAAATGCTCTACAGAACAAATGTGGACATTCCCACAGACACACAACATTTTGTGGAATGCCTTCCATGAAAAGTGCAAGCAGTTTTAGCTGCAAACAGGGACCAACCCTACATTTTGGAGTAATGTTCATGCTTCCAATACTTTTGTACTGAAACAAAGTAGAGGCATCATTCACCCAATCCAACTGAAGTGATAAAATGCTAACATGCTTGCATATTTCTTAACAGTTATGGCACATTAATGAGCAGCATGCTATCTTTTTATAGAATCAGTTTTTGTCAGCTCTAAACCCCTGTGCGCAGAACATACAGACATTATGATTTTCTGTTCTGGTTCTTTGCAACTATTTCATTAGTTTACCTCCATATTAGGTTACTTACATTATATCCGCCAATTAGGTTGAGACACAATCCTTCATTCGAGCAGTTAACAGGGAGCAGCCTGCAGTAGTCAATTATGTCTTCGCAGTTCTTCCCGGAAAAGCCTCTGAGGCATCTGCACAGAGAGGGCATTAGGGTTGGCACCATGTTTGGCATTAAGCAGAGTTCTGTTTGCATGCAGAGATTTTAGTGGGGTTACGGCACAGAAATGAGCTTCAGTCTGAATGTGATGGAACCAAAACCTCTGTAACTGCAAAGCATTATTGTCCATGATGCATTATGTAAAATGAGCTGTTATTCTCCTGTGCATGCCTGTTTTTTACAACGTATCTTTCACATATGTAGATATTTTTTAATTCCCTTTAAAAACTTTCTTTTAGGGTATTTTTTTCTTCTTAGAAATTTGACCATGTATTCTGTGAGATGTTTATTTAAGATGATGTTATCATTTCAAAGTTAATGGGATAATACAATGGTCAAATCTTTGAAAGAGAAAAACACTGCATTTTAAATGAAGTACACTCACAAATTTTATGGGAGCACTTACCAAACTTTTCATGTCAAATATTTCATAATTATATTATATATATACACACATTTACATATATTCACACATACAAATCTCATATTTATTTCTATCATTTGCATAATGTACGGTTTAAATTATACTGTATAGTTTGTACAGATTTGATCATATTAGTTATGCTGCTTCTACTCTCTCTCGCTCTTCATAGAGGGAGTGTAGTTTAAAACATGTTATCCACTTCACATTCCTAGAATGGATGTTCTCCTAGATAAGGAGGTGGACTAGACACCTCTACACTTGGAAAAAGCAAAAAATGAGTGCCATTCCAGTACCTCTTTTGCTACTAATTTACTTAGGGTCATAATTTTATGATATTCTAGTGGTACAAGTTTGTGTTATACTGTCTCTCTATACATTCTATACTGACTCCAGCATTTTAAATGACTTTTCTATTTGAAAAAGGATGCGCCTGAAAAGGTACAAATAGCAACGTTACAAAAGAGAAATGGTTCTACACAACTGAACATGTACTTTTGAGAGTACAAACAAAACAATATAACCCTACAGCATCTTTTTATTCAGACTGTGTACTTGTTGATGTTAAAAACACATCATTTAAAATTACTGTATCTGTGGCGCACACACACACACACACACACACACACACACACACACACACACACACACACACACACACACACACACACACAC
>JBBMFX010000080.1:3218115-3228790 GCA_037832545.1 Rhabdalestes septentrionalis | reverse complement strand
ACACACACACACACACACACACACACACACACACACACACACACACACACACACACACAAATATATATATATATATATATATATATATGTATATTGCAGACTGATAAAATTTACTTAATCAGGTTTTATGGTTATAACCTAATTATTAAGAGTAAAAATGTCATTATAAACCATTTATAAACCCTTGTATTATTGTAAACTAGTACCTTTTTTGAACAGCCTCCTAAGGAGTGATGTGATTTTTATTCTGCACTCCCTACAAAAGTTGGAAGTTAAAACTTCAAACGAAAAATATCAGTCTCAGTAGGCCACAACCCAGCACAGTTGGTTGATTTTCTTTCTGAAACACACACCTGATCCAAATGCAAGCTTTTTTTGGTGTGTTAAGAATGCTGAAAATCTCCAAATTGGTATGGACTCGGAACCTCCAGGACACCATACCAACGCTATGATTTGGTAGCTCCCTAGAATTTGACTGCAAGGATCTACAATATATGGGCAAAAGTACTGGGACCCCAGACCATTGCACCAACAAGGTCTTTTAATTTAATACATAGACTTTAAATTGAGTTGGTCCCCCACTTACACCCATGACAGCTTTTGATGTAAAGAGATCAAACTCTGATGTTAGATCCAGTCATCAAGCCATGTTTTGATGAACCATGCTTTTTGCGGGTGAGTGCACACTCATGCTGGAAGGTTCTTCCCAAAACTGGCCACAAAGTTGGAAGCATGTCGTTGTCCAAAATATCTTGGTATGCTGCAGCGTTGGAAGTAAGGATGCCTAGCTTAAACACGGAATTAAGCGGTGAGTCCCAATACTTTTGTCCATACAGTAGATTGGAATGCCCTCCCCCCTTTTGCTCCCAAGAGAACGAGGTGTTTTAGACCAATGACTGCTGTCTCCCCCTGGGGGAGGGTCTCATACAACCAAGGTATAAAACCCAAGAGTTTTGGCACGGTTAGCGCTGTATGTGCGCGATGTAGCGCGTTAAGGGGCTGGTAAATAGTGATGATAAGGTCGACAAGAGCGACAGGAATGTGAGCTGGTGCTGTTTAGAGGAGTCTGGCAGCTCTGTTCGGAGGACAATGTCCAAAAAGACGCTCTCCCAGAGGCGTGAGGGCGTCACGGCGGAGTACTGCTGTGTCCCCCTGTGCGGAGCAACATCCAGGAACAACGGGGCCGTCAGTTTCCACGCCTTCCCCTCCGACCAGGAGTTGAGACTGGCGTGGGTCTCCAGCATAGGGCGGCACAATCTGTTCATCAGATACAACACCCGAGTGTGCAGCCGCCACTTCGCTCCTGAAGACATCACGGATAGAAAAGACTGCGGTGGGAGACGTATCCTGAGGAGAGGAGCCCTGCCAATCCTCTTCCACTGGAACAACTACTCTCTCGGTGAGCCTAGGAGTCCTGGAGGTGCAGGAAAGGCTTGGGTGTTTAAAAAAAAGCATGCAAAACCAGCCAGATGCAGCCAAATTTCTGCCCGGCTTCCATATTTTTGTGATTTATTTAATTATATTGCAGCTGTGTTATCTCCTGCAGTTGTAGCGGCGCTGCAGAAAGCTTTAGCTTCCTAGCACCATTCACAGCTGCTATCTAGAATAGAAACATGCATTTAGAAAAAAAATACTTTTGACAATATTAGCCCGTGTTTCAAGTTGCACACTGTCTCTGTAAACAAACGGAGCAGGCTGTCTGGTTTTGAAACGGCATGCTAACCGGCTAACCCCAGTTTCTGCAGCCCTGGAGAGTTTACAGATGCAGAAGATGCAGACTTGTCGGTAACAGGCTTTATTTACATTGTGTGGTGACACTGTGTGGTGGTCCTGAACGATAAACACTCTCCAGTCAAAAGTCCACCAGGACGTTTGGTCGTTGGTCGTTTTTTGAAGTACTTTAGCTAGCAGCATCAGACAAAGAGCCCTTTTCTTCCCCATTAACACAGAGGGATAGGAACAGGAGAACATGGCTGTGAACAAAAAACGAACTTAATAAATATAGTATGACAAGATTTCTCTTCCTGGCACAGATTCCATCCCTCTTTCTCCTTAGAGGAGACTGATGACTGTCCCTGACATGTAGATCATGGCAAAAGATAATCTTTTTGTTTTGTTTTCATACCAGGTCTTCAGCCCTAAAGCAGACTGACTTGGAGCTGAAATATTTGTTGAAGTTATAATTATAACGTTTGTCACCTACGCTATATGGTCAAAAGTATTGGGACACATCTCTTTATTTAGGTGGCCCCTTACTCCAGTGGCTGAAAGGCTTCTTCATGTGGTAATTTTGGTTCCCTAAAAATTAAAATTGGTCATTTAAAAAGTGAAGAATCTTTATAAAGTTTAAAGACTTTCTTTATTGGAAGAAATGTTGGTAAACAGCCTTTCAAATATGTGAAGGTTCTCCACACTCTCACATCTCATTTACAGTGGTTCCTTTGTGGCAAACCTCAGAGCACATTTAAATTCGCTCTATTTGTTATACTGATGTTTTGTAAAATGGTCTGACTCTTGTCATTTAAGGGGGAGAACATGAAGCAGTGAAACCATTGGTGCTGGAATCAGAGGAGGAAATCATTTCGGTTCTCACAGCTTCCCATGTGAGTGAAGGCGGTTATCATCATGACATACAACAGACGAAAGATATTATCTCTGCACGATATTACTGGCCCAATATGTCAAACCGCATAAAAACATGGGTGAGGTATTTGTGTGTTCCAGTACATTCTGAGAAAAACATCACTGATTGTGCAGGAGTCTGAATCCATAGAAACAATAAATAACAAAATGGTTCTTTCTGTGTTCAATTCATTTATAGATAGATGAATGCAAGCAATGTGTGAAAATGGACAATGGAAATTCTGGTGGTACTTGTGATCCAACTAATTTAGACGTAAGTGACTGTAGCTTGCCTGTATTTGAAATGATCTTGCACTAGATAAGGGAAATGCATTAACAGAACATTGTAGGGCTTTTTGGTTTATATGTTGTTTCCATCTTTACTAATTTTTTCACCTTTTCATCCCCCAGAGAGCACCCCATAAAGCCAGCAAGGAAGCTAAAGTCCCAGAATCGTCTCCCGTTTCTAGAGAAGCTCAGGACGTTGAATCTAAGGCCCTCATCTCAACAGACGTCAAGAAGCAAGGGGTGATCTCTGGAAGTGGAGGCAGCTGCCTGCAGTGTCCATACTGCTACTTCCAGTGCAACACCAAATGCTCCTTCCAAATCCATGTGGGATCCCAGCATCCCCTCCACTGCGAAGACATGTCTGTGGGTCGCCTGGGGAAGGTTGTTTTCTACCAGCGGACGGCCAAGCTCTTCCACTGCTATGTTTGCTTCTTCACGTCGAAAGACTATGCCAAACTGTTCGATCACTTGTTGATTCAGCACTGCTTTTCTGGCAAAGCATCAAGGAAGGAGGACGCCTCTGGATTAAAGCACAAAACGGAGGAGGCCAAGGAAGGATGCAGCGCGAGTGACAGGGAAGGAAACGAGCAGGACAAGACCCGGAGTCCGAAGGTGCAAAACCATTCGATGGAGCTTGATGGTAAAATGTCAATCAGGGAAGACCCTCTCAAAGCACAGAGCACGGAGAGGCAGGTTTCCAACGGATCGAACGAGGACTCCACCTTTTCCAGCAGCTCGCTAAAGAGGAAGCGAAGCTCCGCTTCATGCAGTGAAGACGAGGAGGACGAAGAGGAGGACGAGGATGAGCTGGACAGCAGCCAGGCAGCAAAAGAGGAGAAGAACGACGCCGTCACCAAATACACTGAGCACTTGAGCACCCGCTACTATTACTGCAAGTTCTGCAAGTGGCGCTCCAAAAAGAAAGGCTTTCTGCTCCATCACGTCAGTCAGAAGCATGACGTCCCGAAGCCACATGCCTGCAAAGACTGCAACAAGTCCTTTATGCTGGAAACCCTGCTGACCAAACATGTGAACATGTTCCATAAACAGGGGCTCTACCAATGCCCGTTTTGTCCCTTCGAATCCAATTATCTGCGAGGGATCCGCCGTCACCTTAATAACTGTAAAGGGGAGGAGGAGGTTGGGGCTGCAAGTCCCATACTTACAGAGGAGAAGGAATAAGGTGCGAGGAATGTTGGAATGTGGTGCTTAAAGATCAGCGTATCTTCACTCTTAAAATTAAGGTGCCAAAATGGTTCTATGCTGCCATAGCACTTCCAGGGGATGATTCTTTAATGAACTTAAGGAGCCTCTAAACTTACGTTTTGCATCTAAAGAACTTCTGAACTTCTAAACCATGGATTGTAGATGTGTTGCCAGTATTTCATTCTAGCTCCGCAACTTAGTATTCACTTTTAGCATCATTTGAAAGGAGACTTCTTACACATCATTGCTGTCCAAAAAAAGAAATATCTGCATTTAGTTTTGTAGTTTCATTTTCCTACCTCTTTTGAAAAAGAGCACCTGCCCTTTAACTTGAACGGACATTTCCTGACTAATGGTCCAACAGGAATGCTCCAAAATTACATGAACATTCCAGAGTAGCACAATTGCCGAGGCAGTTTCATTGTCAACGAGAGAAACCCCCTTTGATTGCACAGGTGGGAGCAAATGGCTTTGCTATCTAGTTAGGCAGTAAAGTGTTTTTTGGAACTTTTATGTTTGGTTTGTGTAGTGGACAACATCATTGCCGTCCAAGCAGGAGAGTGGGGTTCGATTAATAATACATTTGCCTACATCTGTTATATGCTAACATTAGCAAAATATAAATGAATTTACAGAGAAAATAAGAGGCAAAAATCCAGAATGATGCCATTACAAAGTAAGAATATTCTTGTCTTCTTATAAAATTACCATTTTGGACAATTTTTTGGACAGCAATAATAAAACAATTTTAAAAATGTGATCAGAGTTCTAGTGAAACAGCCTTAGTGAAGAATGTTAGTGTTTGGATGTTTTTTGTTAATCAGTTGTCACTGTAATGAGAAACATGAAAAGGTCTAATCACAGTAATACTGCTGTTCTGAAGGAAAAAAGTTACAAATGTGCACACTTGATTAAAGAAACAGCGTAACGTTATTAGACATTTGTGGTTGACTGTGATGACAATTTCACAGCTATTTTTTATAGTAGAAGACATTGTTCTATCCCATTTTGTCTTTTTTTCTATTTAAAGTTATTTACCTAAACAATGTTTGTTGGGTTTTATTGTTGTTTTTGTTTTTTGTGTTTTTTTAAATGATTGTCCATGATGAATGTACGTCATCTTCTCATGTGTACCTCTGCATTTTGAGAATTGCGTTGAAAAAGCTGATAGTTTTACGCACATTCTAGCTTAGTTGTAATATTTACGTTCACCTGAATCCCCTGGAGAACACTCCTTTCTTTCTTATGTCCTCATGATTTAGTTGAACACTATGAAACCGTTTCCTTACACTTACTCCAATAGCTATTACACTAATGTGCATCAGTAAGTATTGTTTTCTGGTTTAAGTGGAAAGTGTTAATATTCAGTGTTTTAAATAAATGTTTACATTTTTAAAAAATGCATGTTGTCATAGCAGGTGATCCTTATTCGCTATTTCATTTTTAAAACTTGCTTAAGCTACATTATACTGCTATTATGTGATTCCAAAATTCAGTATCACAGACAAACATGCCTCAGTTTTCTAGTATTAAATAATAGAAAGTTTGTATCCGCTTTTGTAACCTGTTGATTTATGTTGATGCTGTTTGTTGCCATTTCGCTGGACGAGTGAGAATCCGTCCTCACCAGTCGTGCTTCAAGTCACGTCGTCCAGTTTCAGAATGACGTACCATAACCTGAAATTATTGTAAACAAGCAAATACGTAGAATGATGAAATTGAATGTAATAGCACGGCCTCTGGCAGGTCTGCAGGTTTTACGTTTTTCTGTTCGGTTTACAGTTGACAGGTGTGGTTTCCTGTCCATCACTCAAAGCAGTTTCCTTTGGAACTCTGTGTTCTTTCGCTCATAGTTCATGCTTTTTAGGCTTTTAGATTTTGCTAAAGAAGCTTTACAGAGGTCACGGAAAGTCAATGTTTCCCTGAAAAGATGCTTATACAGTTGAAATGGTATTGTACTTCTTGATACCCGTTTTTAGTACCTAGAATTTACACCACAAAGCAATCATAAACCTTTGAAAGTTTGACGTTTCGGAAAAAAGAGTCAAAGGGGCGGGTTTAGTGTGTGCGAAGCCATGAGAACTGAGAGGAGTGAGGCCATGTGCCCACAATCATAAGCTGTTAAGACTTTCTTTAGAGGATTTTTCCGTCAGGCTTCCTGGGTATGTCTTCATTTCGCATTGTTTTGTCTTTCATTTGCTTGTAAATAGTTCAAAGATTGTATCGTCTTGGTAGAGAATAGAAATGTTTTTGGTGTAGGTTTATTTATTTATTTATTTATTTAGAAAGAACTTTCTTCTATTACGATTTCCATTGCTTGTGGAAGTGAGTATGTCTATAAGACCATCCAGAAGTAGAAGATACCGTTTAATTTCTCCCATTTATTCAGAATAATTCATGTTGTTTTGTGGGGGTGCACTCTATTGTTTGGGAGATTTACAGGAAGTTCTTTTTCCAACGTCACATATTTACGTGTAATTTTTCGACAAGTAGAACTGCATCCCTGAGCTGTAGAAATGAAAAATAGCTTTGGTAGACAATGCTTCTCTAAAATGAAAAGTGATCACATCATGGTGATTTCCACTCTAGTTTCCCACGAATTTGTGAAGGTGGAAGGAAAAGAGTAGTGTGGAGAAGCGAATGGGATTTCCCTGCATTTGTCTTTTAATGACTAAGATCGCCTTCCTTTTTAAACTGAACCTCGTGACAATTGGAGTCACAAACAACCAAACAGGATTGATAATGTTGGTGTTCAGCAAAGAAACAAAAATACCCTCTTGAGAAACCCTCTGCAGGTAATGATTTGAGAGACCGAGTGCCAGCTCATTTCATATGCGGTAAATCACGGAACACCGAGTCATCTGTAGAACAGAAATGAATTTGTCTGAGATTTGGTGAATGGAAACAGACACACTTGTTCAGAATTGTTCAGCCAAAAGAAAAAAAAAACTTATAAACCTTAAAAGTATGAAGAAAATGTATACAATATACAAACACTGGCTAAATCTGTCTAATGCTCCAGCGCCACGCCAGTTAGTGAAATGGAAAACAGGAAATGTCGCATTCTAAAATGTAAAATGTACACAGAATTGAACTATGAAATAAAGCTTATGGAAAGGACAGTCCACATGTCTTAAGAGTTTCTGAAGAGATTTTGCAAGAGGACAAGCATCAGATACCTTTGTATGTTTTCTCCCACCTTAGCCATTAAAGGACTACAGGCAGGGTTGGCAAGAATAGTGACATGGTGTTGAGCCAAACCTTTGCTAATTATTGTGATTATCAGTAGAAGTAGTAGTGTAAGTAGTAGTCGGATTCTCATCTTTCCAAGTCATTCTGTTGATTGAAGCAATAACCAGGGGAGTAGTATCAAGCTTTCCAAAAGTGGGGGTGTTCTGAGATGGGGAGGCCAAGTTATAAATACAATTTTATCAATTTAATACAATATAATCTGACAAAAGTGGGGGGGGGGGATGGAATCACATTTTAGGAAAAGTGGGGGTGTTGAATCCTCCCCACCCTCCGTGTGCTACACCCCTGACTGTAATGGTTCCACACAAACACCTGTTGACCAATCCGTGTCAATTTTTAGCTCGACACAGCATTGCTCTGAGAATATTCAGGACCCTTTTCACTGACCTGCCATAACATCCACCATCTAGATGTTAATGCTATCCGCTGATTGCTGCATTTTCTTTATGCTCAGAAAATGTGAGCATGGGTAATACAGTCATAACCAAAATGATCCTTTTTCCTTCTGTTGCCCAAACAAAACAAGGTCAGTGCATGAACAAATTAATATACATATGAAATAACTTATTAAATTTAATATCCTATTAAATAAGACATCTCAGGAATTTCAAAAAGCTAACAAACACTAAGCATGTTTTCTGTGACTACATCCTCAAAATGTCTCGAAACCTGCTCAAAATCACACCAAGCTTCAATTAACCTGCTGTTTGCAGGGTTTGGTTTGTGGGTCAACCTCATAGTGGTGACATTTTTTTCAGCTTTATGGCTTAAATAAAGTAATACTGGGTTCTAAAGCACATTCATGACCACAGGTCACCTTAATAAAAGGCTGGATGTGGCCTGAGCGATTTTTGGGGATGTATTTACAGAAAAGATTTGGGCAGTTACTGACTTCTAGTATTTGCTGATGTTGGCCTTGTTCCTCCAATGCTAAACCAAAGTAGCAGGACTGGACTTGAAATGTCTTGCCTGATTGATGTAGATTTAAATGTAAATTTCCCATTCTATTAGGGACAACATGTTCAAAGAACAAAGAGGAACCCAATGAAGCTCTTAGCTTTGCCAGATAAACTAGTATACCACAACTAGACATAGATTTACAATGTGGACAAAAGTATCGAGACACCTGACCATTACTTATAATAGAAAAGCTCCTTCCCCAAACTGTGCCCACAGTAGTATGGCGTTGTCCAAACCATCTTTTATGCTGAAGCATTAAGACTAATCCCTTCACTGGAAGTAAGGGACCTCGCCCTGAACCTGAAACACAGGTATGTCCCAATACTTTTGGACACATAGCATGATTCTTGTGAATTGTAACAATATATTACTAAGTTAGACACAAGATTTAAAATAATAAATTCTAACAGAAACTAGTTGGTTACTTTCGGTAAAAACAAAAAAAAACACACACAGGCTTTCAAAGACCAACCACTTTTTCTACAGTGCAACACGTGAAACCCACAGCTTTTTAAAAATATTTTTGGGATTCTTTCAGCAACTCCCCATCAACTGAATTAGGCTCTGCTCTGGACGGAGTATTTTTCAATAAAAAAAAAATTTGATCCAGAAAAAAATTAAATAAACATTGCTCTGTTTCCAGGTCTGTGAAGTAGTGCGGCGGAAGACGACTAATTATCGAGGTGAGACTCGTAATTGTGGGGTTTCTCATTCAAATGAACGGCTGGGGAAAATGCTCTGCATATAAAGTGACAGTGGAAATGGAGTGACGAGCAACATCAGCGGTCCCCACAGAGATGCAATTTAAGCACAACAAAGGGAATGGCATAATGTAGCATTACATAAACAACTTTGCCCAAATGCCTGCCAAACGGTGCAATTAGCCCAAATCATTACCCCCCAGTTCTGCATTCGAGAAGCACAAAAACCAAAACGTCTGAAATGTTTTGAGGACGATCTATTTGTGCTACAGCTGGAGCTCTGTAGTATTTAGGCCCAACGTTTGGAAGGCATGCGTACGTAAGAAATTATGCTGTTATAATGCGTGACTAAGAACTGCAGGTGACTAACACATGCGCGGGGTTAGTGCGCGCCAAGTAGGCCAGTGGAGACCGCGTTCGGTTTAATGGCTGCACTCAAACGGCATGCAAATAACCGCTGAACAAAAAATAATTGGTTTCAGCAAAGCCATCCAGTGCTTAGTAAGCACAAGCAAACAATGACAGCTAAAACAAGAATGGAATAAAATCTCCAGGGACGGTGGGGGTGGGGGAGGGCAGGGGGTTTATATCCTGCTGTGTGTTTCCAAACAGTGAACGAACCCCCCCCCTCCCCTTCCCCCTTCCACAGTCCCACGTCTTAGATAAACTGAGTCAGCGAACAACTTCCCGCGGATCCCTCAAAGCGAGAGACAGATTGGGGGTTAAAGAGGTGCCGCACGGAACATGATGAAGAAGCCGCTAATGGTGGTACATATAATCCCCGCTATTGATTTTCCAGATCAATCCAATTACTTAAATGCTTTTATATATGGTTAATCATTTCTTGAAGCACTCAAAAAAAGGCCGGATTTATGGTTTCTGTGTATCAGGCAGGGCACGCCAGATGTAGCCGGACCCCTCAATCTACATTATTGAAGCCGTTAGAGATCATAGGTTTCAAAAGATGTAATAATAAAAACCCAGCACAATCACTGGACACACTTTGTCCACGAGTTTTGAATTGAGTAACGAGGTCTGGGTGAACCGAACGGGATCTTAAAAGAGACCAAAATGAGAAATGTAACCTTTGCTAAATCTTCTGTGCTAAATCTGTTTTTTCTTTGCTGCCACATAGGACTGTGCGATGTGGGAAAAATCTTATTGCGATATATTTTTTCATATCCGTCGATATGGATCAAATCATAGGACAAACCATATTTTTATTCCTACTGATATGTAACAAAACAAAACAAATTTAGGTTTTAAATATTATTTATGTTGTCAGAAGTTGAACTGCAATAAATAAAATTAAATAAATATATATTAAACTACAGTTCTGACTAGAAATTCTTTTATCAATTTCAAGTAAATCTTATAATACAAAATAAAGTCTCAATGTTGGCGAGGCAGAAGAACACAATAAATATACAACTGCAAATTAATACATCTTATTTGTAAAATTCTAAATCTGAAATGATGTATAAAAAAACTAACAAAAAAATAAAAAATAAAAATGAATAAATAAAGTGAGAAAGAAAGGCACAAGAATGCTAAAGTATGGCCTCTCAGTAGGCATGGGCCGGTATAAGATTCTGACGGTATGGTAACCTTGGATAAAAATATCACGGTATTGTAATTACTGCTCT
>JBBMFX010000080.1:3178031-3211024 GCA_037832545.1 Rhabdalestes septentrionalis | reverse complement strand
GGAGGTAAAATACCATCTAAACGCCTTTAAGTTTTGTGATAATTGGGTCAAAACATGGGAAGCGTTGGCGTTTCTCTTCTCTTCTGGAATGCCGTTGGTTTTAAGATATTTCTAGGTTTGCGTTGCAAAAGCAGCATCCTTATGTATATATAAGGTCAGTCCAATGCCACACTATTTATTAGATTTACAGCAGGCCTGCAAAACGAATGAAACATTGCACCACTCATCATGCAGCGTATGATAGAAAAAAACCTTATAAAACCACTCTGGGGCCACAAAGTATGGTACATACGGAAAAGCCAGCTGTGAAATGACGTACGGAGAAAAGACACTTTTGGCCACCAGGATTTCAGCAGCCATTAACACATCTGACAGGCATCAATTTTTTACTCAGTGTGACTTCAAGCTTCACTGCGCACCCTTGGATAGCATGAAAACATTTGCAAAATGTGTTTAAATCTGCGCATGGGTGAAAGGACGTGATAAATGGAGGCTTTCAATAGGGAAGATGTAGTTGGCCATCAATTTGGTGTTAATCCATTAATTAAGGCACATGTCGTAATTTCTCCATTGACTTATACCGTTACAAATAAAGGTGCCAAAAAGGTTTTTTTGGAGAGATTCCATAGAAAATCCACTTTTACTTCAATAAATCACTGCCTCTCCAACAGAGAGCCGCAGAGTGGTGCTAAGGGTCAGTGGGAAATGGTGTATCTGAACTCAACTTTGTCATTTTAAACTGTGTTGCTGCATTATACCTGTTTTGACCACATCCAAAAAAGTGAAACTTTATTCAAGTGTAATATACACTATTTGGACATAAGTATTGGGAGATATTCATTTCTCAGGGTTTGAACTAGACCCCTTGCTTCCAGTGAAGGACAATCTTAATGCTTCAGGACACCAAGACATTCTGGACAACGCCATGCCTCCAACGTTGTGGACCCAGTTTAGGGATAAATCTTTTCTATTCTAGCATGACTGTGTTCCACTGAACAAAGCAAGCTCTATAAAGTAAGGAGTTGTTCGGTGGTGAAGAACTTGACAGGTCCACACAGAGTCCTGACCTCAACCCCATACAACACCTTTGGGATGAACTGGAATGGAGATGGTGATCCAGGCCTTTGCATCCAACATCAGTACCTGACCTAAAAAGTGCTCTACAGAATGAAGAAGCACAAGTTCCCAAATCAATATTAAAGTCCTTGATGTTGGAACGGACACGTGTCCCAATACATTTGTCCACATAGGGTATTTAACTTGAGTGGTGAGCTACTAACCAGAACTAACAAAATTCATTAGTAATTCAAATTTTGCATGATGTCACTTTGATTAAAATGTCAACCAAACAACATAATCCTGTGATCCTACATCTGCCCCGGACTTTGCAAAGAGAAAGGACTGAAAAAAATGAGAACTGTGATCAAGACGGGTCATTGTTTATTATAGCACAATTTCCTTTGCACATTCCAGCTAATGCATCATAAGTGACCAGGTCTTTCTGTAATGGAGGTTACAGAGAGTTCCAGATCCAGACAAACGGTCAAAAAAACGGTCAGTTCCCAAGAAAATATACAAAAGGTTGTACTGGAATGAGGATGAAATTCAGCCATGATTCCCTTTCTGAATGTTTGATATTTCATAATGTATAATATTTGTGCAACTGTGAGTTGGAGGAACCTTTTTAAGAGTTAGAAAACCTCTGCATAAAGTACATGTTTGAATAATTACCAAGAACTAGTTAGGAACTGACATTTTTGGAGAGAATGTACTGTTTTTTTTTAAACTAGGAAAACAACACATTTTATAACTCAGGAAGTAGACATAACACTTCCAAGGAACCTGACACCAAAATGGCTTTTCCTCCCTGTTAGGGCAGATTAACGAGTTGCCCTTTTGCGTCTAACATTGCCCATATTTCTAATCCCCTCAACATGGGGAATCTTCATTAGAAAGAGAAACACTGACCTTCACGTGTCTTTATGAGAATGTATAACATACTAAAGTAAACATTTATCCATATGACTCCTCCAACTATCGTCATCATTTGGTATCTTAAAACGCTTCTTACCTCCTCCTTCATCATTCTCCCGGGTGCACGGCCACTGCAGCCCCGCCAGGAAAAAGGGGCACATGCTAAATGTCATGGCGAGAAAGATGGGGCTGGCCTCAAGCTTTTGTGCAGCAAGCAGGTTAACTGCACTACAGCACTGGACTTATAAACAAACCACAGACGAGTATTTGTTTATCTTTTTCCTTGGACTGCATTGCTCAGCTAAGATTTTGTAAAAAAAATATATGTATATGTATGATTATATTATTATATTATGTATATGCAGTGCTGGACAAAATTCATGAAAACAATGTGTTTCTTCTTGTAAAACAAATTCTAACACTAGAATAAGAGGAACCAAGCATTAAGGTAATGAAAACTAACAAAGATTTCTGTCACAAGCGCAGCCCGCATGACGCATAAAGGTCAAAGGAAATGAACGCGCCACAGTATATAAACAGGAAGAAGTGCTTCACTCACCGCTCAGACATTGAGTTCTCCTCGCATTCGTCATGTACGTTAGTACCCTCTCTTTGTCTGTGTATAAATGTGAATGTTGATTCCTGGTGGGAATCTCACTCTAGTATTTTAGAGCGTTCACAGAGAAACTGTGTGAGTAACCAGCTCTCTCGTATCAGTCTGCGTGTCATTTCTAGTCTTCTCCTATGACAGAATATCTGAGCCGTAGTGAGCTCAGTGGACTGGGATCAGTTGGCGACTCTGGTGAATCAATAGGGAACCAAGATCGAGCGGCAGCGAAATGAAGTTGCCCGTTTACACCAAGTTGTGGCTGAGCTCCAGCCATCTCCCCCTGAAACTCATCGTGATGCACCTAGCTGACGTGCCGCAGACGGACCCCACAACTATCATCCCGGGGAGTCTCATTGTTTCACCCCTCCGGTGGGAGTTGGAGGCTAGAGTACGCCAGGGGCAGACCTTAGAGCCTCCACCGGACACCACTCCACCTGGAGGACTGTACGTGCTTGGTTCCCTCTGCACTGAGGTTCTCCAGTGGGCTCACACCTCCAGTGTGGCTGGCCACCCAGGGGCCAACCGAACCCTCTTCCAAAGGGTCTTCTGGTGGCCGAATATGTCCACAGACGTTGGGAACTTCGTCCAGGCCTGTGCGGTGAAAGTATAATTTTTTACCTGTGTGGTAAAAGTATAATTCTTTTATTCATATTCTATATTCTACTAAATGTAAGGACATATATACAGCTCTGGAAAAAAAGAGTGCAAGCGCAATTTATGAGACCATTCCATGCCAGTATCTGTTAAATTCCTACACAAGCACCTCATTCTGCTTTATGAGTGATTGATTAGTGATCACCTGAATTACATCTTATTTAATGAAGTGAAGTATAAAACACTGCTGTAATCAACACAATCATAACAATGAGACTATTTGGATGGTAAGACTAGAAGTTTATCAAAGGTCTTTATCGTTTTTTTTTTATATTCAAGAATATATTGGTTTTCTTTGAATTATTCAAGTTCTGTAAGCGCTGCATCATTTTTCCTGTTTTCATGTGTTGTTATTTCCTTTAAAATGATGCTTTAAAGAACAATATTTATATATACAAATATATATGAGAGAGAAAGAAGAGAGAGAGGCAGAGAGAGAGCAAGAAAGAGAGACAAACAGAGAGACAGAGAAAGAGAACGAAAGAGACATAGAGAGAGAGGGAAAGCGAGAGAGAAAAAAAGGAGACAGAGAGGGAGAGAAATCCACATATATTTGTGGTTTTCTTCATCTAGCACTTCTTTAATGGTCAATTTTCTCAACATGGTAAACTAGAAATGTCATAAAAATTTAAAACAAGCAACACAAAGCAATGAAGAAACAGAACAAAATCCAACTCACCAAACAACTCAAAAGGTTTGATGATGGAAAATATCAAATGTTTCAAAAAGAGATGCTATAAAAACCGCTAACTGAACTTATTTGCTCAAAAGCTTGCGGGAGCAGACTTGCTAAAAACAGCCTCTTTTTGTTCTTGGAGCAAGAAATAATCCTGTGTTTGATGATCCTAGGCAGTGTGGTGTAGCATATTCAGTTAGACAATGTGACACATAAGATGGTGCTAGTCCATTAATGGCTTTAAACAAATAAAAGAGTTTTAAAATGTATTCTGTATTGAACAGGAAGCCAGTGAAGTGTTGCCAGTACTGGAGTAATAGCTTCATTCTTTTGTGCTCTGGTGAGAAGGCTTGCTGCTGCATATTATACACACTGTAGTTTGTCTGTACTGTTTATGAGTTTGCCAGTGACAATGGCTTACAGTTGAAAGCAAAATGAGCTTGTTGGCAAAGTTTCTAAGATGAAAAGATGTTCTAGTCAAGACAGAGAATAGAGTCAAGATGTTGCACTTCAGATTTAATGTTTTCATACTTCAAACCTATGTTATATTATTATTATCCATAGTATACTATTTTTGATCTGAGTCCAGCAGTTTGCAAGAGATTACTGTCCATCCAATTTATTAAATCTGACCGTGAACTAACTATCTGCACTAATAGTAACAGATATGTGGGTGTGATACTTCTGCAAAGCTAAGAAAGTTCACTTCATGTTTTCTGCTGAGACTGAAGCATATAAAAGTAAAAAAAAAAGAAGCGGGCTGAAGACCCAACCTTGTGGTACACCCCACCAAATATCATGATTTCCATATATAGAGAGAGGTATTTTAATGTAGAGGGTAGACTCAATGAACTTGAAGGCCTGTCCAAAGTAAATAGCTGTGAATTAACTGTGTCTCTTCTATGTATGGTGCATATAGAGTGACTTAATGGAAGGAAATTCAATGATATATAACCGTACATTCAAAGGGAGTTTGAATAGCCTCTCTTTCTTTGCCCTCACTGGTTGAAAGACAAAATATTGTTCTAAAATAGCTTATAGCAAGCTTGAATAAGTTGAATGGATGGGAAACTGTCAGTAATCTCAATGGCCAAAAGTATGTAGACACAAACATCACATCAACATGGGCTTCTTGGAGTGTGTCTTTAGGAAACAAAGAGAATCTGAGGTCAGGAATCGGGTTTGGACAAAAAGGCCTGGTACCAATGCATCACAAATGTGTTGAGTTGGGTTGAGAGTGTGGCACCTGTACAGACCATATTTGCCAAACCATGTCTTTATGGACTTTGCTTTGGATAAGAACGTGTGAATCATCCCTCCAGAGAATATTTCCACTACTCCAGCGGCTTTTTATCGCTCCAGATAACACATAGCATTGTCATGCACAGAGATCCCAGGCTTCTGTGCAGCTGCTCAACCATGGAAACCCATTTCAAAAAGCTTCTGGCTAACAGTTCTTGTGCTAACATTGCTTGGAGCTGTGTAGTGAGCTGTGTATCATAGAATAGGCCATTGTTTACCATTTGAGCTACTACTACTGTCTATCACTTGAAGTGTGAGCTGTTGTTTTCCTTCTAGATTCTTCCATTTGACAACAACAGCACTTACAGTTGACCAGGGCATACCTAGCAGGGCAGATATTTCACACATTGACTAGACTTTCAATGAATGTGTCAAGTTTAAAGTTATTGAGTTCTTTAGTATGACCCATTCTATTGCTTATATTTGTGTATTAAAACACTGTGCTTGATTTTATAAACCAGTTAGGAATGACTGAGTCTAAAACACATCAGAAATTAGCTGGGGTGTGCACATACTGTTCTTGGTCTGCATAAATACTCATTTTTGGTCTGAACACGTCTATTCATAGAACAAGTACATTGAACAAGCTATATTTGAGCATGACTGTATTTGTGCCTTGTACCATGGTACAGCATTTTGCAAGACTCAGAATAAATCCATTAAATGTTAATTAACCAAAGTAACCCTTTTTTTATATATCTCATCAGAATAAAAAATGCCATTACATATAACAAAGATGACTCATGTTTGAGTCACATCTTATTTTTGCTTACTGTCAGCGGTGAAAAATCACCCTGAGGTGTCAGCGGTTCCCTAATGAAGCATTTTCAGTATCAAATCATGCCAGAATGATGTCAGAAACATTGATTTCATTTCACTCCCAACATACATTTCACCTAACTTTTCAATCTCTAAGTCTAAAGGACAAACAGATGCCGTTCAGCCATTTTCTCCATCGTGCATTATGCAAAGCATGGTGTTCCAGGCGGCGCGTGACATTTGAACCGTGCCAACTGTTCCAATGACTTAATTCTGATGCAGTGATTGAACATCTTTATTAGAGGCAGCAACCTGAGTGCCTCCAGAAGATCCAAGGATTGCATGCTGAGGTCCTCCAAGGCAGCCTGAGGTCAGTTTGAAAAACTTGTAGCTTTGCATCTTGGGTTTCTACACTCTTAAAAGTAAACGTCCCTGAATGGTTCTTGGCTCTGAATCATAGTTTGAGGAAACATCTTTAATTTGTATAGAATCTTTTCATTTTGTGGAGGTTCTGCATACTCGAAAGGTTCGAACAAACACTCAAACATTGAAAGAATCTCTTACGGTAAGATTGTTTATGGTAGTGGTTTGTCTAAGGCTGTATAAATACTCTCTGGCTTCTAACAAGAAGGGTCAAAGTAGGTTGTACTTTCAATATGGACTCTGGTATTTTACACCAAGTTGTGGCTGTTCTTAGGCTGGGGTTCTATAGCTGGTATGCTTGGGTGGCAGCATGAAAGTGGCAGCAGAAACCAATTTAAACTGATCAAGAAAGAGGCTCAGTCCTGAAACTTGACAACTTAGAAATTCCCCTTGGTGCAATATCTTATTATAATGGGCAATAGTTTTATAAGTTTTTTTTTAATGTAATCTACTGAACTCTACCCACTCCAAAACACCATTTGAGTTAAAAGTAATTCATTTAACTGTGAGTTACTTTTCTATAATGTTTATACCCCAGCACTTTTGTATATAACATAGTGTATTTCATATTTTCTTGCAGCGTTTGTTAGATTTATTAGACCATTTAAATATTTCATCTCTGTGTGTCTTTGCAGTCCTAACATAAGGAATTTCCTCCAAAGTTTCCTGATTCTGATTCTGATATGAAATTGTACAAGATTGGGGTCCATTAAAGTATATGTGTTGTTTTGTATTTTTCACAATCGGTATCAGAAAGTCTAAGAAACCTTTTTTTCTGTTTATTGCTTAAATAAAAATGCTGTGAAGTACGGAGGGACTTCACTGGCTGCCCTGCAACAGGTGACACTCTTTCCACACAGACGGCACAGCTAGGCATTGGGAAAAGGGCTCAGAAATAAACCAAGTACCGTGGAAAATGGATGCTGAGCCGTATCTGCATTTGAAGCTCACCGTCTTCATCCCTCACGGTGCACAGCTTTGCTGAGCTAAACGGGGTCACCTCGCTCACTGCAACGGGAAGTGCTCGCTGCACATGTAGGCCATGTGTATGTGCGTGTCACGCTAGCATTCTGTGAGAAGATTTATAACTGCTACTCGGCTTTGGTTTGATCACAGGTAATACTCGGTCTAAAAAGTTGCGGAGCCACGGGTCTGTGTCACGGCTGAGAGAGAAAAAAGATTTTATCAGTAAAACTTGTTGCCAAGTTCTGTGAAGAAGCAACCAAATCAGTTTCCAAGCAACAGCACTTTTGAATTGTCGCTTTTAGCGGACTGCTGGAATAAAGGAGCATCAGGACACTGGTGGGATTTAACCTTTAGAGATCTGATCTAAAACCAGTGTTTGTTCTCCTACACAGTCGCTGTTTGCTGCTCTTTCACTTGGCAAAACAGAAACACTCTTTCTTTTCTGACCTGAAGAAAGGATGCTTCTCAATTTTATACAGGGATGTCCCGATCCGATAAAGTGATCGGAAATCGTGCTCGATCACGTGGTTTCAGACTCGATCGAAATTGGACATTACCTCCTGCCCTCAGCTACTCACTTTCTTCCTGTATCTTCACAGATTGAGGCGCCCGCCATGCTGTGCTCCCTGGAGGGAGTCAATGTGAATGTGGACCTTCCTCTGAAAGAGTCTTGAGTTTTCATTAAAGAAACTGTATCAAAGCATGCATGCTCGCGCCCCTTAGTATATTATATAGGAGTATCGGATCGGGACTCAAAATCAAATGACTTGGACTCGGACTCAAGGGCAAAAAAACCTGATCGGAACATCCCTAATTTTAGATCTAAATTTTTGCCAGAGGTGTCTACTCAGTTTACTATCTTGGATCATGTAAGCAATGTTGGGGTGGATACTGGCCAGGCAGATGGAACCTTGACAACTATCCTTTTATTTTGGAGCAAAAGGCAATCGTAAAATAAAGCATCGTACCAGGAAGGGTCAGGGCCGCAAATATATTCCATTTTCTCTCCAAAAGAGTTTTTTTGTGTTCACCTAAAAGCACTATATCTTTATTGCCAGTATTTAATGGAATACTTCACCCCCAAAAAAATACTTACAAGGCTAATAATGAATAATGGCTCCTGGGGACAGCATGAGTCATTCTCGTAATGCTACCTGGCCCATGTTTTCATTCATTAGGAGCCAAATTGGGATTTGGGAGGTGAATTATTTCTTTGGAAGGCCTATTTATATCTCTGCTTTTATCAGTCTGCGTGTACTCCCCCCCTTAACGCTGATGAGTCTGACATGAGCATGCACTGAGCACTTCAATCACTCTAAAATCATCCCATGTTATAGTGCTAGTGGTATTTTAGCATCAGTTCCAGTGTGTTTATTCTGAAGTCAGTTGTTTATCGGTTACCTGTTTTGCCCCAGAGAGCTGACCCTTGAGCGAACACTTATCTAATTGTAGTCTCATACGCTGTAGCCTACAGTAAACACTTTGCATGCTTTAGTGCCGCAGAAAGACAATCTTCTCATTAAGGGAATTTACAAGGGATGCAGCTCTGCAATCCCACGGTCACGCTTTTCTTTTGTAAGTCGTAATTCGTCCCATGTTAAGTTCAATATTAGGTCACCAATGCACATAAACTTTAATTAGCCAGAGGTTAAGCCCAATGAGATTTGCGCTAATTGTTTTAACGCTAACAAGATTACACCACCCTCGCATGTAAACGGTCCATATATCCAAGGAGACTGAAACATGACTGATATGTTTATATACATTTTTATATAAAATTTGTGAATATAGGAAGAAAGGAGATGTTAGCAAGTCTCTATTTGGTTGCATTACTAATGTATTTATCCTAAAGGTGCTGGTTGGGATTGAGGTCACGACTCTGCGTGGGACAGTCAAGTTCTTCCACATTGATCTCCTCCAGCCATGTCTTTATGGAACTCGCTGTGCACTGGGACAGAGTCATGCCGGAATTGAAAAGGTTCTTCCCTAAACTGTGTCCGCAAAGTTGGAAGCAGGGCATTTTCCAGAATGTCTTGGTTTGAAGAACGGGGCTGCCTGAATTCAATCATTAAGAAGTGTGTCCTAGTACCTTGGTTCATATATAGTATGCTTGCCCTAAAATGTTCATTCAGTCTCAAGAATGCAAAACTATTGTATTGAATTATCAGGAAAAAAATGACTAGATTGCATCATTAGAAAACTGTATAGAATTGGGTTTGAGTGCATTTTTAACCAAGCTCAAGCACATGCACTGTATGAGAACACAGTGAACTGAATGGAGTGGGTGCACAGTGCAGTGCCGTCTCCATGCTCTGGTTCTGTCACAAAGGGACTTGGCAATGTCTTGGTGTGAGCGCATGTGGGTGTGTAGGAGGGGGGAGTACCCTTGGGTAAAAGCACTGTGAAATATTTATCAAGCCCAACCTGGCTGTGTGGCAGTCTATCAGCAGCAGCCGAGCTGATGAAGATGTGATGTCATGTGTCCTTAAAGGGGACATGTCATCCAAACATGTCATTTTTCCTCACTTTTTGTTTGAATTAAAGGGTTTCCATATATGTTCCATACTGAATTCAATGTAGTATCACAATAAAAACTATGTTTGCACATAGTATATGGACAAAAGTATTGGGACACCCATCTTTCAGGGTTTGGCCTAGACCCCTAACACCCTTGAGGAACAGTCTTAATACTTCAACAGACCAAGATATTTTGGGCAATGCCATGCTTCCAAATGAATGGACACAGTATGGGGAACCTTTTCTATTCCAGCAGGACTGTGTCCCAGTGCACAATGCGAGCTCCATAAAGACATGGCTGGATGAGTTCAGTGTGGAAGAATTTGACTGTCAACCCCATCCAGCACCTTTGGGATGAACTGGAATGAAGATTGTGATCCAGGACTTCTCGTCCAACATCAGTGTATGGCCTCATTAATCCTCTACAGAATAAATAGAATAAATAGGCACAAATTTCCACAGAAACTCTATGTGTTTATTGATTTGTATGAATTGTCATTAAAGTTACTGCTGGTATAATGGTGCCCCAATACTTCTGTTCAAATAGTGTAGGTCCACCAATTCAGCCTATAGCAGTTTAGATTATTCACATTGTAGTGTTACAGCCTGGACTGCTTTCCCATTTCGGGTTAGGCCAATAAGAAGAAAAGTCTTTTACACACTTGGAAACAATAACAGATAACAGCCTGGTTTATTCTGGGGAAAAAGGAGAGGTGGAAAATGGTCACATAAAATGAATAATGACTGATAAAATGTCATAAGTGAATTTTAAAATAAAAACAAGTTATCATCCCTTTAAGACAGGGCTGGGCTATTAATTTCTAATTTTCTGAACTGTGTTGGAGGGCAGAACCGATGATAACTTAACGCAATATTATTTTTTTCCCACTGTAAAAAGCAGTAAATTTTATATTTTCATAAGCTGCTACTGATAATCAGAAGTATAAGAATATTCTGTATTTATGTACATGGTATTAATTGTGTTGTATGTCAAAGAGGGAAATAATTCTATAAATATAATTTTTTAGATTTAGATTAAAAAAAACTGAATAACAATAAAAAAATTAAATCCATTAATTAATATAAAGGTCAACTGTAAAACAATATAAGAGCAACGGCAAAACAATATAAGGGTTTATCAACACACAAAGCATTCATATTTGCCAAGTTATGCTGAAATATGAGGCTACAGGTGATAAGAGCTGTTTGGGAGACGAACAAACCGGCTCTTCTTCGGGAGCCGAGCCAAAAGAGCCGGCTCTCTGAAAAGAACCGAACTTCTCGTCGCTGTAAGCGGTACAGTCGTCCGCACTGGAGTACGTGGTATTCACAATGCAAATGGATACTTAATTTGTGCACTCGGTCCCGCACGGTCCCGCCCCCGAGACATGGATGAGAAACCGAACTTCGGCGGGCCGGATTAAAAAGACCAACAGGCTGGATGTGGCCCACGGGCCGTAGTTTGCCCGCCCCTGCTTTAAGAGAACCACAGGTGTCTGATGCCATTGAAGGACGGGTGTTATCATAGAATCTCTTGTTGAGTTAAACATAAAACATCATTTGTCCCCATTTTAATCTTGTAGTTGACAACACACACAAGCAAATGCCCACATCCACACACCAAGGACTGATAAATGCATTGTTTTATGCATGTGCTATATTTCTAGTGAAATATGTGCAATGTTTCTCGAGCAAATTTCTGCGTTTCATTAAATGACGGCTACTACTCTTCATCTAAAGACTCTTACTCTGTACCTGCATAGATATTCATATACACACAAACTTACATACCTACTAAATTGATCACCTAAGTAATGCAGTGAGCAACCGGTAGTGTTGCTCAGTGGTGCCCCTGGCAGTGCTTGGATTCGAACCCCTGACTTTTCAATCACAGGGGCAACTGTCTAATCATCAGGCCACCAGCTGCTCCAAGGATTAGTATTATATATTATTTTTGTGTATTAAAGCTTAAGCCTATTTTCTAGCCAGTTCAGATTAAAGGTCTCCGGTTCTACCCAATAGAACTAGACCACTAGGACTCTGGAAGAGTGACGACAAGCACATATCACACAAAGCCAGCAAATTTTCGAACTGCCTCTAGCGCAATATGATTGGAAAGATTAACACGTTTGAAGGAGAACACTGATGCCAATTCTCATATGTCAACTAGCAGATGCTTCTGCTGGCTCGTATCAGTTTGCGAGAAGGGGGGGCCACCCTACTCACTCAACCAACCCACAGAGAGTTAAGCCAATTGCGCCCTCTCGGACTCCCTGCTGTGGACGGCTGTGGCAACACTGAGGATCGAACTCAAGACCTCCCGGTGACTGGGCCAATGCTTCGACAGCTGCAGCGCTCGGGAGCCAGGAGACGCCTGGCCCACCATTAGTTGTTAATTCTAGGCAGTTATTTAAAGTATAATTAAAAGCCGAAAACATGAGATGTCTTTCTAATGAAAAGCCGTTTGCAGTGGGCCAGGAGGACGTCAGTGTTTGCTGACCAAACAGCTTCGTAATGATAGTTTCAGTACAGAACGCAATTGCCTTTGAACCCTTGGAGAAATCCACTGATGGCCCTGATGCTCAGATGTAATTAGATTGTTTTATGGTATCACTCGGCAGAAGTAATGGTCTCAATCAATCGTGTTTACCCAACACATACAGCATGGCTGTGATGCGAAGTTTTGGTTGTCTCGCCCCTACAATATTTCTCATGTTCTGCCCCTCATTGACCACCATAATGTTCAGCGGCAGCAGTGGCTGTTGCCTTTGGGCAATATCTGGACATGTGTCGATTCAGTCTTACCCCTTTTTAAAATCGTGTTTTCACACACTGCTGCCTGATCTGCCAAGTTTCAATTCTGAGGGCTCATTCAGGGTTGCCAGAAAGAGTTGTATAGAATGAAGCCTTAAAACTCCTTAAAGAACCTTGCAGTGGAGGCGTCTTTAAAATCTTCATTTTTTGTGATGGCACAGATACTAACCTATTAAAAAATATATCGGTTTCCAAGTCATTAAAAAAATGCATAAACTTATTTTTATTTTAAAAGTGCTAGTACATAAACTTCATTCTCCAGATGAAGAAATAGCCCATTTTAATTCTATTGGTTTTGTAGTGTCACAAAAAAGCTGAAGCCATGAGCAATGAAATAATAAGCAGCGCTCCGGTCTGCCTTTTTTAAAAGAGGCACAATAAAGGGCAGCCAATCAGAAGAGAGTTAATTTATATACGTCAGTATTAAACATCTCAGTGCTAGAGAGAGGCTGGAGTATACTGATGTAAACTCAACTACAACCCGAATATGAACATGATCCCATGGAACCAAAGATGGAGCAAGAAAAATATATGATGTGGGCCTCAAAGACTTCTTGGCTTGGTTTTAGGGAAAATGTTCAATTAGTATGATTTTGTCAGCAAACTATGATTGTGTCTGCCGCACTATTGTCCTTCTTAAGTTAAATTAGTGTGATTGTGGAACTGTGATAAGTATGATTTGGATCAGTTGATCAGTATTGATCATTTAATTAAACTCTGTGATGCATAGGAAAAAGGAAGTAGATGGTTGAGTTGTCTTTAAAAGAGAGTGTTGGAGAGAGAGTCTGTGATATCCTGGCTAAGGCAGCCGAACAGAAACAAAAAGCAGAGAAACAGGCATTCAGAGAAACAAATGCATATCAAAAGACACAACAGGCTCAAAACAGACGTAAAGACACAAAAGCTCAGGTCAGTTTTATGAAAAATATGTGCGTTGTTGTTTGTTGTGGTT
This sequence comes from Rhabdalestes septentrionalis, assembly GCA_037832545.1. NCBI lineage: Eukaryota > Metazoa > Chordata > Actinopteri > Characiformes > Alestidae > Rhabdalestes > Rhabdalestes septentrionalis. Next base: position 3,197,377 of record JBBMFX010000080.1, on the reverse strand, counting down.
GAATTATAGATAATCAGCCCATGAATGTGACTACAATTAACCTTCCTTAACCACAAATGGCCTGGAAAGTTGAGTGGTTTGGTGGTGAAATGCCTAGAACCGAATGAAGAGAATCTGATATTTTTTGCCAAGAAAAACAGTGGTTTTATATCAAACCTGCAGTCACACTTACATCTAGTTGTTGTAGATCCTTCACAGTAGATGGAGGTTCTCCAAATATGTAAGAACATTTCTCCACTCTCACATTTATCTTTAAAGAGTCATCTTCTAAAAGGTAAGTAATTGTCTAAATCAGGAACTATTAACAACTTTTTTTTTAAAGAATGCTAGTTTTGCTAGCCAGCTATGTCTAGTTAGCCTGGCCAAGGATTGAGGGTGAGTTAATGGAAGTGAATGGATGGCCGTTCATCACAGGACCTCCATCCATCATCATAACTTAAGAAAACCGACAAGCAGTATGTGGCAGTTTTTTAAACATTTAAAATGAATGGCCATTAGTGAAGCCTGGGCATGAGGGCAGGTGTTAAATGATGGACAGGTTAGTCCAGAAGACCTGGAAGCCACACTATTAAGGAAGTGGAAAACTGTCCACTATGCTCCAGTGTGGCACCAAAGCAACCCACACAGTCTCCATGTAATTTGCACTAATGTTCAACACAAGGTTGTTAAAAAAATTAAATGAAATTGCAAATCAATGCACACAATACTGAAGTAATCAATGTAATTTATTTTCAGTGGGACAACAACCCACATTTTTTAACATGACCAATGAATTAAATTGCAATGAGCTCAGAAAAATAAACCACTGCGTTATTTACCGGAAATTGAGCATTTTGACACCATGGGGACAAACCTCTTTTGATAGATTTTTTAAAAAACCTTTTGTGTTTTATATTGTGGTAAATTGTACAAATTATTTAACCAGTAAAATGATTTCTTATTCCCTTCAAAAATTAGAAGCACTGCATTTAATTGTGCTACATTTGATGAGGTCACAAATTTCATTTATTCAAAGACAACTGGGTAAGTATATTGACACCACTGGGACAAACTTTTTTTTTTTTGATAAAAAGAAAAACTTTTTGTGTTATATATTGTGTTAAAAATTCCTTGAAAATTATGATTTTTTCCCCCCCTTCTCATAGAATTTTCCCATTCTGGAGATGGGAACATAACACACAATTGACCCATGAATGCTACTTTGTAGCAATTGTCCGGGAATTTCGGAAAATAAGTAAAAATTCCGTTTTGCCTAGAACAACTGTAAGGCACAATGCCTAAAATGATGTTTTAAATTTATACGATCTTTATTTTCAAATGGGCTCTATATTTCTCCTGCAGAACATTTTAATGGGAAAGACAAGTCATGATCTCTTCATCATTGAAATTTTCAGTATTCAGAGTCTGTTTCACGACCTCTCTGTCCATTCATTGTGTTTTTAAACCCCATGTGCTCCACATGTTAGGAGCAAGAGGCTCTGGATGCGTGAAATTTTTCCGATAATCTGTAGATTTACTAAATCGAGTGTTAAACTCCACCGCATTTTAGGTTGCATCAAAGCTCAGTTGCGTATCTGTGGCCTCAGTGGCTGGTGTGGCATGTCTGAAAGCAAAGACAATATGGATGGCATAAATCACCCTGGCATTAGCTAGTAACACAAACTCAGGGACATACTTTAATTAACCTCGCAAAGTGATGTTTCTAGAAGACCAAACCACCAATGACTGAAGAGTGATTTACAGCGTGCTTCATTACATTTAAAAAATATTCCAGCGGCAATAAACAGAGCAGCGGAGGCATAAATCAACGGCGAACAGAGAAGTTTAATCAACATTTGTCGGCTTTATTGTGTGCAGCAGTCATCTGACCTTTTATTGACGGCAGATCTGCCCACTGTTCAGCAATCCTAATGCATATCGTGCAGTACAAGAAAGGATCATGGTCATTATCTAGTCCTGGACCGTCATTTAGATTCTGTTTGACAAACACGGTGCGCTTGCGATGTGCTCTTCTCCGTTTTAGCGTGCTGTGGTTATTCATTCAGAACCGACAGACGCGCCTTTCTTCCCTGTGGTTTCTCCTGTCCTACTTTTAGCAGCCCACACCCACACACTCACCACTGCTGTGGATGCTGCTGGAGTCATAGGCCTTTGCAGCAGTACTGAAAAAGAGATTTTAGCATATACAGTATGTTCGAGGGTTGTCATATCCATACAGTACTAAATATAGTGCCACTTTGAATGTTGAACAAATGTAGTCGGTCGGTATTTGCAAGTTTTAGGGTGTTTTACAGAGAAATTTGTCAGTGAGATTAAGAAATGTTACATATCAAACACAGGGTTTAAAAATGCAACATATTACATGAATATGTTACTAAATAAACACTGGAACTGCCATTGGAAGAATAAAAATGGTAACCAGTTTCTAATTATTAATCCAATTAACATAGCGCTATTGGACTTGCTTATATACTCTTAATTAGCATGAGATATTGTATATGCCTATAGACTCTTACGGGGAGATTTGACAGCTGAATAGGGCAATTTTGTCACATATTGATAAAGTTTTCTGATAAATTTACAAAAAAACAACTATAAAAAGACCAATTAAGTATCAAACAAATAGGTATTAAAATTAATTTTCCCTGTATGCAAAATATACTAAAAGCAAAAATCAACCCACTGAATGATGTTTGTTATTGAGAATTCATGCCCTAGAGAAGAGAGTTTATAATTTTTGTGTACAATACTATGAATAGTAACACTCTGCATGGTAAATAAACATAGTCTGACATTTTAATTTTATTACAAATGTGGCCTCATTCAGGGAAAATTGAAAGTGATATTAAGAAATACATCATAGGTTTAAATATGCAACATATAAATGTAAATATACATCTGTATGTTTGCTAGTGGAAAGCTAAAAAAGCATGTCTCTGCCCATCCTAATCAATTTAAAGTTATTCATCAAATTAGCATGCGATATTGGACTTGTCCTTGGAAACTTAAGGAGAGATACTAGATGTGAACAGAGTAATTTTGTCACCAAATATTGTTGGTGTTTTCTGAAATGTACAATATTTAGTATGAAGCATTTGGCAAAAAGAACAACAAATGTATGCAAATTAATTACTGCTGTATGCATTTTTTGCATATGACCAGAAACCCAAAATCTAGCTGTAAGACAATGTTATAATTGTCTATTATGAAGAAATTCATATTGTAAAAAAAATATTGCCAATTGATTTCTGACATGGTTACATTTTTTGATTAGACGTTTGGCAAAAAATAGGTGTGTAAATGAGTTACTGACACTAGTTTTTTAGGTAATTTTAGGTCAAAAGTTAGGATAAATGCACATATGAGAAAATTAATCTGTAAAATCTTGTAACAAAATGTTTTCTGACATTTTCATAATTTTTCTATATTAGAGGTTTGACCTAAAAAATAAAAGTAAAAATTGGGCAATCAAAGAAGTATGTAAATCACTGTACACATGTTGCATATTGCTAAAAAGCAAAGATCTAGCCACAGTGGAAGAAATGTGTTATTGAAATACGATATAATTGTTATACAAACAGATTTATAGTTGAATTATAATATTTATTATACTTAATATTTTAATGAAATGCAGCATAAATCCATATGCACATATGCGGAAATTGACCTGTAATCATGTATAAGTGTATGGCTGGAGTTTAGACTTCTATGAATTTGCTGCATTATAAAATATAGATAAAATGAAAGTGGACCTGAACATTCTATATAAATGGAAAAATTCCAAAACAGAAAAGAAAAACTAAATTCTGTTGAATAGTTGTGTAAGGTATTAAAAACAGAGTATATGATCTATTGTGGGCTAACAGTTAGGCCTTACTGTTATGAAATAGACAATAAAATGGGTAAAAGAGATGGGAAAATTATTTGAGGATGGTTGTGACCCTCAAACATCAATTTCTCCAAATTTTACATGAGTGTATTAGAAATGGATCATAAAAATAAGAAGACACAACCACTCCTGTATCCTCTTATCAGTCACAACAACCATTGTGAATACCCTTATTGATTCTTGATCAATGCACAGAAAAAGGCATTTTTTCAGCATCAGCTGTTTTATTGTCTCTGAAAACACAAGAGACATATGAATGGCCAATTGCTTGAATGGATAATTGGACAGATACTGCTAGTAGCATGTCTTTTTTTTAAGAAAAAAAACCTATACAGACAAAAGTATTGGACTGACCATCAACCTCAATGGCCTTGCATTCAAAGACATAGACTTTAAAATGGAGTTGGTCCCCCTTTGCTGATAGAACAGCTCCCACATTTCTTGGAAGGCTTTCCACAAGCTTTTGGAGTTTCTGTGGGAATTTGTGCTCACCCATGTTGGATGAGAGAGTCTGGTTCCCAATCTCCGTTCCAGTTCACCCCAAAGGAGTTGGATGGGGTTGAGGTGAGGGCCAGTCAAATTCTTCCAAACAGAAAGCATTTCACACGCTGTGCTCTGTTCATATTGACTTTAAAGGCGGATTTGCTGACTCTACACATTCTTTCTAAAGGATTGATGAACGCTCCCTCTTCCTGAGCTACCTTGCCCTTGGCCTGAAGCTGAGGGACCTGGCTGACCAGCATGGAGGTCCATCAATCTACCGTCAGCAAGATCACTCTGACCTGCAGCTGTTTTATTTTGGTTCTGTGTTCTTGGCTCACAACAGATTTGGACGTCCCAAGACAACATTAGCAAACACTTGCCAGCAGAGTTTAAAGATTATCCAGACACTATTTTAATGCTGGACTGTACAGAGGTCATGTGTCAAACACCTACCTCTCCTTTACTCCAGAGCAAAGTGTATTTTAACGACAAGTCCCCTTGTATCCTGAAGAGATGGCGCTCCCCTGTGCTCTTTCCTGGCTCAATAAAAACCTACTTGACTTAATTTGACTCAGTTAGACACAACGAGGCTCAGGCATGTGGCCCTTCTCCATAAGTATACAGGAACCATGCTGTACCTACATTGTACTGTGATGGTACTGAACTTGCAGCACTCTTTAATTTTCCAGTGTATCCCCGTTCCGTAATGGAGTTTCACACATCGGCAGCTCAATTCTCTCCACAGTTTATTACCGCTTGTCCCAAAACCGCATCTATGGAGTCAAACCAGCTGTAACTCTGTGAGAAACACAGTTAAGATAAATTAGTTAGTGTCATAGAAAGCCCCCTCTGAAATGTATCTTCAGTTCAAACAGACTAGTGCACGTAATTCACAGTTGTTTGTTTGCATTTGGATAGTTTTTTCTCAGTTGTTAGTTCGTATATCTACTGTGTGTGAGGACAGGTAAAAAAATACCATCCCCTTTTCACGTTGTGATGTTATTTCGGCTATTCAGAAAGCATCAAAGCAGTGAGCTCGGGTACGGGTCATTTTTTATTGTAATGGAAAACATTTGTTCACATTACAGTGCAGTTCTTTAAGCCAACATGAGTGCTTGACCTCATAAATTCTCTACAGAATGAATGGACACAAATGCCCACAGAATCTGAAGTCTATGGATTTGAATGCAATGTCAATAAAGGCCCTGTTGGTGGAACGGTCAGGTGTCCCAATACTTTTGTCCATGTAATGCATATACAGCCTTGCATAAGAATGTAACAAATAAGACCTTATTTAACTGTAAATTTCAATTAAGGCATACAATAAGGTTGTATGCTCGTTACAACATAATGGAAGAAAATGTGTTAATTGAGGTAATGCTTGAAAAATGACCTGGCTCTTGGGTTTCGACCATTTGTGCTAAAAGCTGAGTGGGGGGCCACCATTGCTCCCTGCTGATTCTAATTCGAGGTCGGTTAGGGCAATGCTACACAACGACTGCATAGTTCAAACCCTGCCACACACCATCATATGGCCAACTGCCTAACAGGCTTAGAGACTTTGATACCAGCCTGTAAATGAAAGCGATATTGATCCTGTAGCTTTTGTGTTTGGAGGCTTAGATTGGTTGTGATGTTACTAAAATAAATATTCAATAATAGAATTACATGGGTTCACACTGTAGAATGTGATATTTTAACCTTACTTACTGTGTACAGCCTATCTGTCTCTACTGTCTGGGAATTTTAGTTTATGTCTCATATATCTGCTACACATTACGCCACATTACATTCCTTTGGTAGGTGTTTTTTTTCCCCATAGTTTTACATTAGTGCCAATCCTGGGTATCGGAAAGAGAGTCAGGGTGCCATCTATTTCGATGCCACCATCTCAACCAGGCTAAATTTTGATTACTGATGTTATACTATGGTTAGTATTTGGAGTGTGCACCCCCACATGGAAAGAACCTATATCAGGATATATGCGCATATATAAAACCTATATGCAGTATATATGCACATATATGACACCTATATGCAGTCTATATGCACATATATGATAATATATATGCAGCATATATGTGTATATATGCCACATATAGGCAAAATTGTGGTGCATATATGTGCATATATGCACACATATACATGCATATATGTACCTATATAGGTACATGTATGCACATATATATGTATGCATATATGTTCATATATGTTCATCTATGTACATATAATACAGGAAAATGGCCAATTTTATATATGTGACATATATACAAAACCTATATCAAAACCTATATTAAAACATATATGTTTATATCGGTTATTTCTGTGTGGGCCAAGCTCCCTAGTAGGGTGTAAAATGTCGGTTATAGTTTTGCTAGATATAGTACGCTTTGTAGTCATGAGCTATATTTACCTTTGAGCATAGGTGATGATAAAATATTTTTTCCTGTGCCTTGATTACTTGATGAAGATTTTCAGTTTGATGGAATTAGGCCATGTACATGACTTGACTCGGATGTAGATATTGAAGGTAGTGAGAATAGAACAATGTCTTATATGGAAAAGCTACAATACCCTAAAATTGACCAAGTTCTATCAGTCTCAAACACACCCACTTATGCGGTTTCTAAGCCTGTATGACACTCAGTTATATATGTTAAAATGGACAAATGTACATCCGTCTTAAATATACTTATGCAGTTTCTAAGCCTATATTACACACAGTAATATATGTTAGAATATATAAAACTAAAACAGTCTCAAACAGACTCACTTATGTTGTTTTCTGGGCCTGTATGAGATACATTTATACATATTAAAAGGGACAAAGGTACATGAGTCTCAAATAAACTCTCTTATGTGGTTTCTGAGCCTGTAAGACATACAATTATTGATGTTAAAACATATAAATGTACATCAGTCTCAAACAGACATATGGTTTCTGAGCCTATATGACATAAGCTCATACATGTTAGAAAGAACAGTGTTGCTTTACTCAGCTTTTGTACCTGTGCAAAATTAAAGATGCCAGCTGGCTGTGTACTATATCTGGGCCAAGACGAAAATGGTGTAAAATGGACTTTATCACATCCATTTGTAACTGCACTACAGAACTGTGTACTGAACTGAACGAAGGGAAGAGGAGAAAAGAGAGTTCCCATCAAGGACACCCATCGCCCTTCCCTCTTTACCTCTGGGACTTCGATATTAAACATGAATTATGGCGGATGATTATCCCCATCACCTTGCCTTAAGCAATGATGTTCCGTTTTTACAGAGCCATCAGAAACCTGCTGTGTCAGAGATTAGTATGATTTCAGGTTACTGTCAAGCACAGGAGAGTTTAGGAGGCTGATTTACGCCTCGTTCCAGGGAAACGCACGGATACAGAGCTGACATGGTTAAACATGTGATCGTTCAGTTAAAATGTTGATGATGGCCGTTTAATATCGTCACCGTAGCCCACGTTTTCATTGTTTGGCCTGAAGTCAGATCGACACCGACTCTGACATTTGAACACTTTCTATTTCCAAACAATAAGACAAAGCCAGTCGTTTACTCCCGTGGAACATAGACGGCATGCCAATTACTGATTTTACTGATTGTTTTTAGTTTGGCTTTGATTTTGATAAAACTGGACAAAACAAACAGAGACCACTCCCTAGATAATTATGCGGTTGAGTAGAAGAGAAAGCATCTAAACTGGGAGCAGCAATGTCAGCCAAGTCTTCCTTTTGCCAGCAACATGAGTGCAAGGTTATGGAAGGACTTTGACATGGTTAGCACAATTAATTGCTTAAATACCATCACCATGGTTTTTTGGCTGAGCTGGAGTTAAAATTTTAATTTTAGTTTCGTTTTCGCAGAGCTCCTTAACAAATTTCGTGCCTCTGACCTCGCGGAGTTCTGAATTGTGAGGCTTCTGACCGTTTCAGTCTTTACTTCCCTGTGGCTTTTCTCCCACCAAAGGCCTTTGGGAGGGAACACACAAAAAAAAATCACTTTAGACTTCAGATACAATTTCGTCTCTTTCGGCAGAAATGCACGAGCTGGGCTGGTGGTGATAGCTCAGGCTGTAATCCCGGACCACGTCCAATTGGTTGCCGTCGGATATGTCAGCTCGGCGTTCACAGGAGATAAGAGCATCAGTGGAGTTACCTCCTTTGGTGTTGCCTGTACATGAGATACTGGGGTCTGTAGGCAAATGCATAGACCTTCTCAAAGAGCAATCTCAGTAGTTAGTGCTCTTGGTTTTATTCAAAGTTGAAAAAACGTGCATTTTCTTCAAGCTGGTTGCTGTTTATTGTTCATCATGATTACAAGCATTCAATCATGGAGTCACTTTGTCCATTAGCTTTACTGAGATGCAAGAAGAAGTACATTGGAACAAGAGGTTCCCTGCCATTACAAGATCAACAGAGGGTGCTACTCCCAAGCAGAAGGGCCAATGGATAGTATACAGTGGGTGTAACCTAATTGGCAAAGGACCCCCACTGAGAAAGATCCATGCTAGAAGCACAACAAAGGGCGTATCGTTGTCAAAGCAGCTCCTTATTGTAATTCCCCCAGTTTGTGTTGATGCTGGAGGTGTCAGACATCATGCTGAGCTTTGTTTGGTTCCTATGTCACGTAGAAACAAAGTTACTGTAATCATATATGTAGTATGTAATAATAGCATTAACCAATTTTAAAATGGTGTCACAGAAATGAACATTCAGAACACAAACAAACAAATTTCATTTATTTTACATCTTATAAACAAGGAGGAAAAACTCAAGATTTCTGAACCCGGGAGATCTTTCAAGATAGACTCCGCCCACAAGTGGGTGGGGGAAAACCCACAGAGGGAGGGGGTCCAGAGAGCGGCCAAGAGAAAGAACAGGCGAGTGTGAAAGAGAACAAACACTAGTTTTAGACTGATTTGCACACTTTAAAAGCATTAAAACCAGATTTTACTGACACACTCTGAGTTCTAAGAATGAAAACCTGCCTGTTATGCATGGCATTCTTGCAGTAAGGAGTAACGGTATCACAGTAAAGGACAGCTGGGATCACATGCACCATTCAGGATCCAGGATCAGATGTGGCCTACTTATATATAATGGGTTAAAAATGTATCTTGACCTAGTTTAATGGACAGGGACCACCATAGGACCTCTAGATAGTATTGGTTATTCTCAGTAATAGCATCAAGTACATACACAGATGGACCCCAGAAGGCCCCTGGCCCCGTGCCCCCCAGACTGAGCAAGTGTCCCCATGGTCTCTATGAATAATAAACTGCCAGTATGGCCATTCTTTAACATCCCTTTCAATGAGAGCTGGCTCTGCCTCATTCCTGGAATGGAAGTCGTGGGTCAGCTTGGGTTCCACAAGCCTCCTTGTTCTTTGATGCCTCTGTTCTTTGATTCTGTGCCTCTCGGTAGATTGCATGGATGCATGCATCACTACAGGCTGGGGGTGTGGGTTATGGGCTATGGTTTCATTTCTCTTATACTCATAGAACTCATAAATCATAAATCAAACACAGCCATGGAAAAAAAATAAGAGACCACGTTTCCCTTTTTTCTGTTCACTGTTTGTACAGTTTGCGACAGTGTGTGTGTGTGAGTGAAATGCACAGATGTCTATTCTTTTCTCCACTATTGCAGTGTGAGTGTGTAAAAACGTCTCCATATGTATTGTAAGTACAGCCGTTGTGTAGAGCAGTGTGTGTGTGTGTGTTGTGAGTGCAATAGTGTGTGTAGAGCAGCTTTTCTTTGTGGCGTATTCTAGCAGCTTCACTCTTGATTCATGGATGAAACAGAGTCACAGATGCACACACTCTGCTCTGAACATCACTGTTTTAATTGTTGTAATTGTAAAACAATGGAAGAGGTGTTTGGTAGTTTAGCATTTCCAACGTGTAATAAATTATTTATGTTTTATTTGTACATTTTCTCCAAACATGATTTTGTGTGGAATTTTGAATCAATTGTCAATTGTGTATAAAACAATAGTGACCTGCATATTTAACACAGACACACTCCCACATACTACAAAAGCAATAACCAGACACAAAAATGTCTCTTTTTTCCATGGCTGTATATTCAAATCATATATGTTTAAATGTATATCATGTGTTTAAAGAGTAATTTTTTTTCTATTATATTGCTCTTCTCTTGTTCTTGCCACTGTAGGAACAGTCCCACCCATGGGACTAATAAAGGGTTATCTTATGTTATCTTGGTCACGATTATGATTACACTTAGTAATTACTATTTTAGACGGAAGTGCATGGTTGCCTGTTGTTACAGCAAACCAGGGAACCATGGCAGATGCTGCACTATTCAATTACGTTCAATAATGTAATTTTTCCAACAGAATATGAATAGGCCATAGCCGATCCTGTGTTCCTCGAAAGATGCTTGTGGTCCCACTTCATGCATTACACATAGGAAATGGACAGACCATATCAATAAAGCCTGATGTGCTATTGAATCATATCCATGATACATTATTCGCAGTTCTCTCCGCTGATAAATAGTTCAACAACTGAAGAGCTGCAGTCAATAGTTCTAAACCTACAAAGCGCACCTACGTTTTGGATACAATACAATAATTGTCTGTTTCAGATACAATAAATGTACATACAAATTTGATACACCTCCACTCTGCACATGCAGAAAATCCCAACTGATTCAGCTCAACTTCTAATTAAAAGCATTAAACGAAAATCAGGGGGTCCTCGAGTTACACTACAGTTCCGTTCCTGATGTAACCTGGTGTTTTAGCACACTTATAAAATCTTAAAAACACATCTAAGCCACAAAAAAGGGAAAATTTCCACATGTATTCTCTGTATTATTGCGTATTCTTCTTCCACGCACAACCAAACTAGTTCACCCATGTAGTCCAAAAGTACGAGGCCAATGGGAGTGAGCGTCAAAATGTCAACACTATCATATCAACTTGAAAATGTTACATTTATTTATGCATTATCATTATCATAAACAAAAGCTCTTTCAAAGCAGTATACAGAAATAGAGAATACATTGAAACAAAACAGAACAAAATAGAATAAGATAACGGTTGGGATAAAATCAATAAAATAACTCATAAAAGAAAATTGTCTTATTAGCGAATGAAGCGAATACCAAAAGCATCAGGAACAGGAAGAAAAACACCTCTTATAGATCAATAAGCCTGAAACTGAGGGTTAGCGTGACACAAAGATGTACACATTTCTAGTGGGCTGCCAATATATGTAACAATCACCCCCACAAATAAGCACCGGTAATTATTACTGAACTGATATTGCTTTAAACACGTATTAAACGTGTAATTTTTGTATGTTTTCACCAAGTGCCAGGAGAATAATTAGTCCCTTTTGATATGAACCATTCAATAAAAATGTAAATTAGAGTAATTACCACACACGAGGTGCAATTTTCCATGGTATTTAACCAGAGAGGGTATAAAAGCCACAGTCATGTATGGGAGATATTTCATACGTATGAAGGTGGTCCTGTTATTTAAATTATATAATACATTTTTCGCCACACACATTACTGTTCAGTGAATATCAGTAGGAAACATGCTTTGTGCTCACAATCTCGTGACCTTAATACACCGGAACTGCATTCTACCGACACACATGAAGCTTAATGACTGAGCGCCATTGGACCGTTAAAGGTGCCGTCCTTCACTGGTCCGTTCTCGAAAGCTCTCACCGATGATTTATCGCCAATGTCACGTTCTTCCGTCAACTTGCGTGTCTTGAGATTTGATCATTACTGTTGAAATATGAGGCATTTAGGACATCAGTTTTCAAAAATGAGACTTTTCTGATGCAATACTGCACTTGTCAGTCACTTTAGACTCATCTACTGTACCGTTCATGCTTCCTAACGACCTAGCAATTATTTGACACCTGAGGAGGTGTAAATGTGAGATAGGAGTTCATTCATGTACATTCAACCAAATGGTTCTAAGAAACCCAGCAGTCCACATTATTTCGTAGTGTTGTAGCTCTCGAGATCGGTCTTGGTCTTGTCTTGGCCTCGAATATATTTGGTCTCGGTCTTGTCTTGGTCTCAGACAATGTGGTTTTATTACGCGCTTCTAATAAAATGCAACCTGTCAGATGTCCGTGAATTCAGCAGTAATTAACTTTGGCTTTATAGAACACAAAGAGTATTTTTGCAAAACATCCCAGAAAAAGAAACATTCTGCTTTCGGCCAATTTTGTCGAAACACCTTGACAATATAATTGAACAGATAAAATTAATTTGATTTAACGAGTAATGACACTTTGATTTAATGACTGATGACAATTCTAACCCCAGTCTTTTTTCAGTCATGGTCTTGGTCTTGCCTTAGTGTGTTTTGGTCTCAATACCTGGCAATGTCTCGGTTATGTCTTGGTCTCAGTTTAGGCGGTCTTGACTACACCACTATTGAAATATGCCCTAATTTCAATGAGTAGCCTTTTAATGAACCCAGCTGTTTTTTTTTTTACATATATAATTTTATTTCCCTTTCTGTGCACATCAAAAAAAACCTTCCTGTGCCTGCCACACTACATAATTATCAAAAAGAGGAGAAAAAACAATACAACTGTCTTTTTGAGTATCACCGTTGTTTTGTCAGGCTGAACTTCACAGTAGTGTTTCGAATGAGGGAGACAAGACAAACTTTGAATTCCAGTGAGTCATCTCCTTTGGCTGTTTGTTTGAATAGCATTACCATAATTAGTAGTGGGCTGTAGCATTTCATTTGGCTAGTTTAATATGCTTAGAACTTTAAAGAACCCTGGCGTATCCACAGTGTTTTCTTTTCTTGCATGGAGACCATGCAAAGTAAATGCATCATTATTTTTGTATAGATAAAAGTACAGGGACGCCTGACTATTACACCAACAGGGGTTTTAATGATACTGCATTCAAATACATAGACTTTAATGTGGAGTTGGCACACCTTTGCAGTTAGAACAGCTATAATTATAATAATTTGTGTGTATTCATTCAATACACTGATATTGGCTAGAAGGCCTGTTTTACAATCTCCAGTCCAGTTCATCCCAAAGGTGTTGGATGGGGTTGAGGCCAGTCAGGCTGGAATAGAAAATGTTCTTCCCCAAACAGTGTCCACAAAGTATAAAGCATTTCCAAAATATCTTCATTAAGACTGAAAAACTGGCATGTCACAATACTTTTGCCCATGCAGTATATTGCAGCAGAGTTGGGCTCCCGTCTCCTCTGTTAAATGTTGTGTTCTGTGGGCTTATTTTGATGATCTCATCCCTGGATCGTTACAATATCATAATTGGCAGACCTTGCAATGATATATTTTTGCCTAGTAACCACCACTCGATTGATCAAGGGTGTTTTTCCAATGGCTTGTGGAAGTATTTCAATGGTACTGGATCTGACTGAGAGTTGGGTGTCCTTTGGGGAGCAATTACTGCAAAGGGGTTCATGGGATAGAGGTTCATTTTTTTCCACATTCCAGTCAGTTTCACCACATATTTGACATATTTCAAAGGACCTAAAACCCAACATTTAGTCAAGAGAATATTTTTCTGGGCACCACATTGCCAAAAAACTGAAAAGCCGATATTATATTACATTCACTAATACAGTTCAGTATAAGAGTGTTCCTCAAGTAGGGGAATATCCTGGCGTAGCAGGTTAGCAGATTCTCTCAGTTAAACTCGCTACACTCCACTAATGCAATCTGCAAACATTAAAAGAGCCCCTTGAGAAGAAGTTCTACTGATTTATATGCGCCTACCAGAATGTTGACTCTAAGCACTGACCCTCTGATTACTGCGTTTAGACTTCAGGTTCCGCGCGCGGATTAATGAAAGGCACGGGACCAAACTTTCCTTTTTTGTGGATCATTAAAACAAATTGGTCAAGTGAACCCTTCAAACTTGGCATTTATATTCCCTAATGAAAAGCTCAAAGCTGTGCGAGGATGGCTTAATATGCTGGGAACACTTCCCTTATTCAATTAGCATATTTTACAGGCCTATCAAGAATGCAAACACTGGCTTCCAGATGAAAAGGAGAGGCTGGAAACATGAAGTACAATGTTAAATCAAGGGTGACTGTACAGTCAGACCTGTCTCCCGGAGTCTGGTGTGCTGGATAAAAATGTCTGCCGAACTCAGGGACAGGACTGAGGAACATCTCTGTAGGTGCCACTTCAACAGCAATCAATAAAGGATAATCAAGGTTCAAGGTTACTGTACTGTCAGTGGCTGTGAACACAAACAGAAAATGGACAAAGGTATTCGGACGCCTGAACATTACATCATCAGGGACCATACTGATGATGCATTCAAATTATAGACTTAATAAAGTTTATTTCTAAAAAGTTTATATCCCTTTATTTCTGTAACAGCTTCCATTCTTCTTGGAAGTCTCCTCATAAGATTTAAGAGTTTCTGGAAATTTGTGTCTATTCGAGCATTTATGAGGTCAGACACTGATGTTGGATGAGAAGGTCTCTGTTCCAGTTCATCTCAAAGGTGCTGGATGGGTTTGAGGTCAGGATTCTGTGTGGACCAATCATGTTCTTCCACACCGAACTCATCCAGCCATGTCTTTGCGCACTGGGACACAGTCATGCTGGAATAGAAAAGGTACTTCCTCAAACTGTGTCCACCCACCTGGAAGCTTGGCTTGATGAAACATTAAGATAACTGGAAGTAAGGGGTCTAGCCCAAACCCTGGAAAACAGATGTGTCCCTATACTTTTGTCCATACACCGTATGAAATGAAAATATTGCACCATATGTATGCATTGGAGTAAAGGGCGAAATGGATGTAAACCTTCCACAAGGAATGATAATATTGTCCCATAAGGGCAACAAATGATGTGCAGTTGTGCAGCATTACCAGATGATAACATTTCTCACTTCATGTCATGCCTTTTACAGTTCAATTTTATGTGTATATAATATTTTACTCTATAAATTGCCATTAAAGTGGAATTACAATAATTGTTTAAAATTGTCACGTGTGAGGTGAAGTGGTTTCTTGTAGAGAACCACTGACCACCTCAAATTTCTTCTCAGTGGTGAAGATAGGAACTGGGACATATAACCCAAATATAGCCATTTCATTTACTATACAAAAACAACCAATTAACAAACAAGTGTCTCTATACATAATGTCAATGGTTAATAGTGCAATTCTGTTAACATTACTTTTCTTTGGGGAATATTTGCCTAAAATACCATGCATGTACCTCTCTGCTCATAAAGAATCTATAAGTGGTTTGAAATGTGTATATTGTTTATGTCATAAACACATTAAAATCAGGAAATAAGCCGTTATAACACATAAAAAAATTTAGGTCAAAAGTTTTCCTCTAAAGTATTGTAAAACTGTCAGGCATGAAGTTCAAATTCATTTCATTTAATAACTGTTTGTAGATCTGTTTTTATGGGCATTCGGCAATAAAAAAAACGACAATAAAAATGATTTTGTGTTCAGTGAACTTAAAACTGTAAGGCTCAATGTTACTAACTTATGTTTAAACAGCCACTTTATTTTACAGTGTGGGCAAATTCTGACTCTGCTTTCTCTAGGATGGAGCATTTTCACATCAAACCTTTCTGAATGACTTCATTTACATCTCAATTATTTAATTATGCAGACATTTTGTCAGTGGAATTCCCTTTTAAACAGCATTAAAGATATAACAGGGACGGAAATTTAATGAGCAAAGGAAGACTGCCTGTGATGAAAGCCGAAAGCACACAGTGAAGGTATTGTCAGCATCTGCACTGTGGCTCCAGTTGACAGGTGAAGAACTATAGCCTTTCACAACTGGTGTTAATAATTCTTGACACAATGGGTCATCAATACTAGTCTTGGGGGCCAGGAGTTCAACACAGTTCAGTAATCCCCACTGAAAAACACTTGTACAAACATGGTAAGTAACTCTTGAGTTGCATCTGATGTGTTTGTGCTGGACCTAGACCCTCCAGCCCTGGAACTGATACTTTTTCTCTAGTCTTTCAGTGGTCAGCTACCGCTGCATTATTCCTTAGAACTCAGAGTGTATTAGTAAAATGAATTTTAGCAAATGTAAAGGGTGTAAATCTGTCTAAAATTGGTGTTTGTTCTCCTACACACTTGCCATTTGCCGCTCTTTCTCTCAGCCGCTCTCTGGACCCCCTCCACCTGCAGGTTGACCTCACCTACTTGTTGGCGCAAACTATCCTGTTCTACCGGGCTCAAAGATCACGAGTGTGTCCAAAATTGCGCACTTGAACACTTTTAGTGTGCAATTTTAGTGCATAGTGTGTTCACACTGACAACTAAGCTAAAACTGGTGCACTAATAATGGCCAAAAAAAGCAATGCGGGATGATGGACACTACTCGTACTAAAAAGACACAATTTTGACCATGTGGCGGCAGCGGAGGGACATTCAACAAGCTTTCAGAGTTGAATAATGGTGTCCAACAATGAAATGCATGCCCAAGCAGAGACAAAGTAAAATAGATATGATAATAGAGTTCTATTTTGGACACTTACCCACAGCACTAGGCACTATATTTCAGTTCACTCATGTAATTGCGTGATTTTGGACCCAACCCTGTTTTTTCTGTTGGTTTCTAAAGCCTAAAATAAAAGAAATGTGTTCATTTTTGTTATTTGTGTTCATTTGTGTGTGACACCATTTTGAATAGCCCCAGGAGCGATTATTATTATTCTAACTGATAGTTGTTTTGCAGTATGATGACAATTTACAGTTTGTTGCACTGCTGGTCCAGATCCGTGATCTAAATACTAATATTATAGAGCTTAGTAAGGACCTAAATGCTAGAGGTAAAGACAAACCTGGATTGTTGCTGGTGGGTAGACAACAGAATCAGCCTACTTTGAGCTCTGCATGGTCTTGCTGTAACAACACAAGCCATTTCACCATTAACATGAGTTCTCAAAGTAGCCCAGTTTATTTCATTTCTGTGTGAGATCTGCACTTTCACCTAACAGGAAACCTTAAAACATGTATCTTCAGTACATCTATTTAGACAACAAAACTGTGCTAATTATGTAAATTCCACTGCAGTTTTATGTACACAATGTGGACAAAAGTATGGAGACGATTGACCATCCCAAGAACAGGGACTTTAATGACATTGCATACAAATACATAGACTTTATAATGGAATTTGCAGCTATAACTCTACTTAGAAGGCTTTCCGCAAGGTTTTGGAGTTTCCGTGCATTAAGATTGTCCTTCATTGCAAAGTAAGTGGCCACCTGAGTTCAATAAGTAAGAGCCCTCTCCTGATTCTGACATCTCTTCATTTCTTTATCTTTTTAAATAATTAAAGTATAAAAAGTACAAATATGCTTAATTTATGCTTAATGCTTAATTTAAGTGACACAATTGAACCTTAATAACCACAGTGTACCTTTAAGCGTTCATTTTTGTTTGTATTTTGGGGGATTAATGTGTATGGGCACCTTATATTGAGGCCGGCGGCTGCAAGCACAAAGAAGGTTCTTCTGTTTCCAATTTCTAAAGTGCATGTAAAAAAAAACCCATTACGATAAATAATGTCTCAGAGTGTCAATCAAGAAAATGTTTACTTTATGTAACCTAAATTGTTGTGGCCATAAAGAGACACAGCTCAGATTCAATCAGTCTCAAGCTATATGTGATTTATGTGTCCTCTCTATAGATTGTGAAAGTGTTTATGTCGTAATTATACCAGAAGCACTGCAGCGATAGTCCTCCGAGCTCAGAGTCCAACTGTCACTCACCCAAGGGAAAGAAAGAAAAGAAACACAGAACAAATTCCAGTGGAGTGCTGGAATGTCATTGCATTGTTTTGAAGTTCAGTACCTCTGGATTCTCAGCCGCTTTGCACACTCGTGGTGATGACTCATTGTGGCGAACAATCAAAATGATCTCTGGTGGCATTTTAATCTTGATAGGAAAATGAAGCCCAAGCAGATCCTCATTGTTAGCACATAATGAAAATCTTTGTAAATTCCCTTGGCAGGACAAAATGAACACAGGCAAAGAGATAAGACAATTAGGGCCATTGATGAACCTAAATTGCAAAGGTGGACAGTTTTTGACAGAACACTGAAGTAGATAGCATCAAAAGATTATATAAAAAAAACATCTGTTCATGGACCAAGGACAATTCCCAGAGAACCTGCTTTCCAATTTGTAATTTCCAGCAGTTTATAACATTATTCATCATGCCTTCACCATAGAGCTGTACAATATGGCTGTCTTTATTATCATGATAAATTAATTTACAAAATACCTTTCTGAGCACATTGTGTGTGCCCTGATGTCCTAATGATACATGCTTTCATATGATAAGATATTTTGGGCGACTCAATTAAAGCATGTTTAAGCAGGTACGTTCACCAATTAAGTCTTGTTCAGTATGCCTCGGTCTTTATAACACTTTGAGCTATAAAGAGCTTTAAAGATACATCATCTTCACTTGTGCAGAACCAAACCATGAAACATGACATTGAACAAATGTCAAACTGAAAACAGATATGAGAGTGTGTGCATGGTTTCAGACATACACAGCATGCTAGATTCAAAAACATGAGCTCAGTAGAAATGTTCAATGTGGTATCTACAATGTAACACAATGGCAAACTTTGAGAAGATCACATTAATATTCTTCATTGCAATCTATA
Source organism: Rhabdalestes septentrionalis (assembly GCA_037832545.1). Taxonomy (NCBI): domain Eukaryota; kingdom Metazoa; phylum Chordata; class Actinopteri; order Characiformes; family Alestidae; genus Rhabdalestes; species Rhabdalestes septentrionalis. The sequence continues at coordinate 3,178,325 of JBBMFX010000080.1, read as the reverse complement.
TAAAGAGTGATTGCAAATACATTACACAGTTTAAGAATAGTGGAAAATATTTGTCCTCTTTTAAAGCGAATCAAGCTTATTCTTCCCACATAAAATAGTGTGTGTGTGTGTGTGTGTGTGTGTATCAATTATCAGTTTCTCTCTCATTATTCCTATAATTGCATTATAGTCTAGCTTAGGTGTTCATGCCAGTGGTCGAACTGTGAAGAGATTCATTTAGCATCTCTCTCTCTATCTCTCTCTCTCTCTATCTCTCTCTATCTCTCTCTCTCTCTCTCTCTCTCTTTCCCTCTC
>JBBMFX010000080.1:3146822-3162853 GCA_037832545.1 Rhabdalestes septentrionalis | reverse complement strand
AAAAAAAAGATCTTTGAATCCAGCAGGAAGGTCTCCACCCACAAGTGGGTGGGGAAAACCCGCAGAGGGAGGGGCTCCGGAGAGCGGCTGAGAGAAAGAGCAGCAAATGGCGAGAACAAACACCGGTTTTAGATTTACACTGTTTATATTTACTGAAATCAGATTTAACTGATGTTCTAAACATTTAGTTTTAACCTGTAGAGTTTTACACTATTGTATTACTTTATATTGAATCCTAAACAAAATTGTTAGAGTGCATTACTTATCAATTCAATGCTGTTATTTGTCCTCTCTCTTCATTAACTAAGATGTTAAGAAAGCTTTTATGTGGATGAACATTGAATCCCAAATCACTAGTTTCTCTATAGTGCAATATACTATGAAATGAATGATACAAAATTCCAGTTTCTACACTCATACATTGCACACTACTGAGTATTGGATCTGTACACCCCCACATATTATTATTGTACTATAATATTGACACAGTCAGTCTTAGAATGAAATGATGAAAACCTTTTAATCATTCTATTCGCTGCCAAGAACTAAACTAATTCTGTTTAACATGAAGGAAGAACTGGGTCACGGCGTGTGACTTCAAAAAATCCATACTGGACCAAAATGACTGCCAAGCTTAATACTAAATGCAGATTTTCATTCTGAGCACTTGCACGGAACACAGTTATCGGGTGAAAATGAAATGCGCCATAATTAATTAAAAAGTGCTTCTTAATCAAAGGTAATCACAATCACACATATTGTAATTATATCATACAAGCTTGTAGTGTTCCTGTTCAAACATGAGCCGGCGGGATCTGAGGGCTAGGCACGCATCGCGGTCCACAGACTTGGAACAAAGATGGGCGATATTGCTCATGATCCGATCACTAATTTGTTGCGAAACCAGAAGTTGCCGCACACGTAATTGCTCTTGAATTGCTGCCACACTCCATAACGCTTAACTTGTTTACTAGCATGCCCTGTCCAGTGGTGCGCTAATCTTATGAGACAACCATTCTCCATCCCAGCTAATGTAATAAGCAGCTTATGCAGGGAGACTGTAAGCATAAGGGCCGGCTATCAAGGCTGAACAAATTCCCCATTTCCAACTTTTCACTTACGGAAAGGCCTGGCTAATTTAAGGAGACTGTTTTTTTGTTTTGTATTTTTTTTTACAGGGGTGGTCCTTTCGCTGGAGTGGAGAAAAAAGAAAAAAAAAAAGAGAGAGAACATGTGCCAGAGAACAGCTTTGCCCCGATTCACGACGGTTCTAGGACGGTTTCCAACAAAGCTAAAGCCTTGTTCAAAAGTCACAAGGCTGGAAAAAAAAAATCGGGTAATAGCCCTCTAAGCTAGCAGCTCAGCGATTATGCCTCTCCATTATACCGCAGTGCGTTGGGAATGGGAGAACATTTTCAGCTGCTCCATTTGCTTCCTGAACTGAGAAGGTTCTTGCCGTCGAGGATGAATGCGCGCACAATGGTGATGGATGGTGGGACACAGGGCACAGAGGACCCTCGGGGGCGTGCAGTGACAGTCGGACGTCCAGCGACATGCCTGCCTTCTTATAGATAATCCTCTGGTGATCCTCGAGATACTTCTTAAAAAAAGACAGAATTCTGATACATTCTTAAGTAGTTTCCACACTGCAGATAATAACGTTATAATTATGTTAAGTAGTGCGGCCCCTTATAGTCATGCATGAACGCACCACAGCACAAATTGTGTAATTCTTTCTCTGCATTTAACCCATTCACCAAGTGAAGCAGTGGGTAGCCAGCGATGCAGTGCTTTGGGAGTAGTGTACCTTGATCAAGGGAACCCCAGTGGTGACGCTAGGAGTCCTGGGATTTGAACCCACAACCTTTTTAACAACTGCCTATCCACCAGGACACCAGGTGAACACACAACTTATGAGCATCCTCCCAAAATGACAAAACGGACGATAGTACCGAACATATAATTTAAACAGGCCTCTCATCTTTTGCCACTGTTTATGTTAACCAACTCAGGACAAAGGCTAGCGGCCTCATCAGAGAGGCAACACTCCCAGTCCATCATCTGTGTGACCCACTACTGTCTGGGAAGAGGTTCAGGGCAATCAGAGCACGAACAACAGACTGAGAAACAGCTTTTTCCCCAGAGCTGCCGTCTCCACCAATCCTGTCCAAACCAAGCACTCCTCCAGTCTACAAGAACTCTAATACTAACAACCATTTAACACAGACATGCACCAGTATGGATATACGCACAGATATGCTCTACCTTCACAGGAAATGCACGCCGAACCGTTTAATGCCGCATGAATGTCTACATAATGTCACTTTTCTACATAGTAATTGAACTCATGCTGTTTTTTCCATTACACACATTTAGTTTCTAATTTACTTACCCTATTGTTTTATTGCTACCTTATGCATTGCACTAATTAGTGTGATTGAACCAGATTAACATGGCGAAACACAAATGTGGAGAAATTTCTGTTACGAAGACTCATAAACACATAAACAGACACCAAAGCTCAGGTCAGTGTGATGTGTGTCACTGTTTCTTGTCCTTGCATTTAGTTAATCAGCCCCTGAATGCTGTCACGAGTTCAGCCATCCTTCAGCATAAATGGCTTGATAAGGGCTGGTGAGTTCATGCCCCCATGGTGCCCAATGAATGAGGAGACTGCTGGTTTGAATACACAGTGCAAATTAATTTAGTCTTTTAACACAAACATTATTCCCCATAATACAATGTCTCCATGGCAACCGTACAGTCACATTTCACATTTTCCCATTTTTTATACTGTTGCTTTTACGTTGAAGGCCATCGCCAGAATTTTGTTGCATTAAATTATAGTCACAATGAAATTGTCTTACGCTTCTACTTCTATCAGCATGATAGTCAGGTGTCCACATACTTTTGTCCATATTGTCCCATTTCAACAGGTTTCAATTTTTTTTTTTGCCAGGTGGGGAATCTTCAAAAAGGCGATCTTGCGACATGAGATGAGAGAGGGAAAAACTGTGGAGTAGAATGATGAGAATAAATTAAATCATCTGTGTTTCATGGTGGTTCCAATCACCTGAGTCACCAGCCCGCTGTCAAAAGAGGTGAGGACGGCTATTCACTCCAGAGAAAATAGTGCTTAATGCAAATTTTCTGGGCTAGGCAGATATCACTAAGGGGGGCCATTCAGGTCACTTTCGGAATGGCAGTCAGTCTAATATAAAGTAATACCTACCATCAAGAAAAAGATGGATCATCTTAGTGGATTTTTTTTTTAACAATAATGAGCAGAGATATTTGCTACATTCCCCCCACCAAGCCGGTGGACAGTCTTTAGGTTGGCGTTTCATTATCCCGACAAGAATTGTCAGAGTAATGAATTCACCGGGGGGGGGGGTTGGGGATGAATGGCTCAACAAGAAATAGACAGGGCTATCTGATGTTAGAAATGGTCTTTTTTATACATATATCATTGTATGAGTGGAAGCGGCTTGAGCTATATGAACATCTTTTTCAATTTAGAGTGTTTCAAATATTAATGGCAACATGATTCGACCTATTCGCGAGGCACAGCCCATGCAATGAGAGAGCCGGCTCATTTAGCGAGACGAGACCTTTTGGCCTCCCTGTGGCTCTCCATATGGTGGAGAAGGAACGAGGAATATAAAAAAAATCCATCTCATGCATTTTAAATCCCCTTTCTCACTGCTTGGCTCTTACCATTCAATGGAGCCTAAAACCTTTTTTATTTTCAAAATGATAGCGTGCTTGGGTGTGTGTATCCTGGACTGCAGCATTGCATTGTCTTGCAGTGCTTTTCCCCCTCTGTGCGCCTGACTCTCTTAGAATTAGAATGCGGAATGAGCACCGAGTCCCATACAAATAAGCTGAGTTAGTAATGGATGTTAAAAACATAATTTATCCCTCGGAAATAGAAAAGGACTTCTCATCTCGCTGCTTAATGATTGACATTGTGAGTCCCACTCCCTTTTATAGGGGGTCCATCTCATCATTTGATGCACATTTTAAAAATGTCAGGTTGACAGGCTGCGTACACAATGGGAGATACAAGCTTGACAGAAATTACTGCCACTGGTGAAAAAATTATAAAAACAAACCAAGAAGCTATCTGGGCGGCTGAAAGTGTGCAGTATTGTGTTGAACACAATAAAATGGAAACTAGAACTTTCTCACTTTCAGTAGCTGCTCGCTCTGATAAGCCAATTAATTTTATTTATGCACAAAATTCCAGACACTCCTTCTTATTAGTAAATGCGGCTACTTTAATGTACACCAGCTAACACAGACATTTCATTGCACACACAGACTGTATGATCTCCATACAAAAGCTCTGCCAATAGAATGAGAAATTCTAGAGACTAAGACATTCATACTCACTGTCAAGTGTCAAACATAGGGGTCAAAAACCACCCAGATTTGGACTGAAATGCAGTGGAACTCTGGAACGATTTAATTTTAGAATAATGGAATATGTGTACTTGACTTCACCAATTCCATCGTGGCATAATGCAATCAAATACTTGCAGCATCTAGTGTAAAGAATTCCCAACAGTATAGAGACAGTTTCAACAGCAAAAGATGAACACATCTATCAACAACCCATTAAAGCGTCAATCAACAAGCCAGTCCAGCATCAATTAGCAACACATCCCAGCGTCAATCAACAATCCATTCCAACATCATTCAACAACCTGTTCCGGCGTCAATCAACCATCAAATTCAACATCATTTAACAATCCAATCCATTCCAGCATCAATCAACAACCCATTAAAGCATCATTCAACAGTGCAGTCCAGCATCAATCAAAAGCCAAGTCCAGAACCAAACAAAAGCCCAGTCCTGCACCAATCGAAACCTCAGTCCAGCACTAACCATAAACAATTTCCTCTGGAATAAATAAAGGATTCTGATTCTGATTCAATCGAAAGCCCAGTCCAGCACAAATCAAAAGACAAGTCCAGCACCCAACAAAAGCTCAGTCCAGCACCAATCAAAGTCCCAGTCCAGCATGAATTAAAAGCCCAGTCCAGCACCAATTAAAAGCCCAGTTCAACACAAATCAAAAGCCAGCACCAATCAAAAGACCAGTCCAGCACCAATCAAAACCCAGCACCAATCAAAAGCCCAGTCCAGCACCAATTAAAAGCCAGCACCAATCAAAAGACCAGTGCAGCACCAATCAGACGAGCAGTCCAGCACCAATCAAAAGCCAGCACCAATCAAAAGATTAGTCCAGCACCAATCTAAAGACCAGTCCAGCACCAATCAAAAGCCAGCACCAATCAAAAGACCAGTCCAGCACCAATCTTTAGACCTGTCCAGCACCAATCAAAACACCAGTTCAGCACCAATAAAAACACCAGTCCAGCACCAATCAAAACCCAGCACCAAACAAAAGCCCAGTCCAGCACCAATCAAAATCCAGCACCAAACAAAAGCCCAGTCCAGCACCAATCAAAACCCAGCACCAAACAAAAGCCCAGTCCAGCACCAATCAAAAGACCAGTCCAGCACCAATCAAAACCCAGCACCAATCAAAAGCCCAGTCCAGCACCAATTAAAAGCCAGCACCAATCAAAAGCCCAGTCCAGCACCAATCAAAATCTCAGTCCAGTATCAATCAACATCCCAGTCCAGCACCAATCAACAGCCCAATATAGCTCTAATCAAAACCCAGTCCAACATCAAACAACAGCTCAGCTCCTCCTACCTCTGAGCTGTAGTAAAATATGCACCTTAATGAACACAATCTTTTTATTGATCCTCGTCACCAAAAATGGGAACTTTGAATTAAGAACTATCATGAATCAAATAATGGGCTGACGGTATCATTTCACCCCAACAGAAGAAACTACTGTGTATGTTAACCAAACAGAAACTCCATTTCTAAAAGTACTGCTTCTTTAGCATTTTAGATCTTTAAGACCACATGAAACACTATTAAGTTATAATCAGTATCGCAAATAATAAAATCAACATCGCTTTGTGATATACATCAAATCCTCTTTTATTTCATATATATGATTTATTTCATATGTATGACATACATATATTCTGCTGTAAAATTCCATCTAAGACGTGAAATGTGTGTCTAAGGCACAACAAGCATCACAGTGAGATAGAATTGTATACTATAGAGATGTGTTAAGAGTGGAAATTTAGCAATTGCATTATTTAGATTCCCCTCTTCTTTTGCTCTGGCATTCAGGCCATCTGTGGCTGCTTTCAAGCCACCAACAAGAGAAGCAGAGAACATTTCTTGTGTAGGAGAAGAAGTAGGTTGTATTAAACTTGCATTAAAGTGGAACAGTGTGGAAGTGAAGGACAGTCCTATAAATTATGCAACAGTCAAACAAACAAACAAACAAAAAAAAGAATCTCCTGCAAAGGGGAGGAAAAAAAAAGCATCTGGTTCTTAATTCATGACATGCCGTGATTTCGGCGGCCTGATATTGTTTTCTGAGGCTGTTTTTGTTCTCTGAGGTGAACAAGTAACCAAAAAAAGAAAGGCTCCCTTCTCCTCCACTGAGCAAAATGGCATGCAGAGCCATTATGGGAAACTATTGAAATGTAGAAAAGGAAGAAAAAAAAAAGACTTCTAGCGTTGCCTGAATACTGGGTCATACTCACAAAATGTATTTTGGGCAGGAGGAGCCTCATATAAACTTTAGCAACTAGCTAATTACTGATAAGTATGAAAAAACCAATCATCCTGAAGCTTTAAAGATCACATGTCACGTCACTGCCGATTAACCTACACTGGCTTCACCTGACTGCATGAATTAAGTTCAAGTCACTAACTCTTACCTACAGAGTGGATCTGGGTCTGCACTCATCATCCTATAATTCAGCTTTATGTTCCTACTTGCTCCCTCCGCGCCTCCAAAGACCATCGTCTGACTCTGCCACCCCTACACACAAGGTAAACCCAGTCCAGACTGATCTCATTCATGGTCACAATGACTTTGTGTTGAGTTCAATGTTGCAGCAAAGAATGTAATTCGGCCAATTGAATGTATGTATTCATAGAAATATATCCATTCATTATCTGTGCTGGTACTAGGCCCTCGACAAACACACACAGACACTTTCCAAATAAACTTGAATATCATGGAAAAGTTGATTTATTTCCATAATTCCATTCAAAACATTAAACTTTCATAGATTATAGATTCGGGGCCCAGAACTTCAACGATTTCAAGTACATTGAACATTTTTAATGGAATTATGGAAATAAATAAACTTTTTTACACAATATTTTAATTCATTGTAAGTGTCTGTACACATAGTGTACGTATGCATATCATTAAACTTTTTATTTTTGCATTATCTGTCATCCTAATATATGTTGTATGTCTCTTATCATACCATTGCTGCTCTGTGAAGCTTTGCACTCAAGCATCTCATGCACATGTACTGTACCTCTGTACCAGTGACATGTGAGGTGAAAATAAACGTGAGTTGATAAATGTATATATATTATATATTTATATATATATATATATATATATATAATTATTTTATTTATTTATTTATTTATTTTTGTACAGTTTTTCATACATTACGCAGCTTCTACTTTCTTCATCCACTTTGCAGTTTGCTGCAATTTTCCTACCCCTGGGACTAAGAAAGGGTTATTTTTTACCTTATCTGAGCCGCTTATCCTTAACTGGGGTCGTGAGGGTGCTGGAGTCTGTCCAGTAGCCACAGGCCAAAAGGCAGAGAAACGCCCTGGACAGGTCACCAGTCCATCACAGGGCAGACACACCAGACACACTCATGCACCCACTCAAACCTAGGGGCACTTCAGCATCTCCAATTCTCCTGACGTGCATGGCTTTGTTTAGACTGTGTACTGGAGGACCCAGCCGAAACTCACACAGGCATACACAGAAACCTCCACACAGAAAATACCCACAGGCCACCCCGGCAGGGAATCGGACCTAAGACCCTCTTACTGTTAGGCTATTGAACATTTACAATAAGTATCTTTTACTAAAAATCTTTCGTTCGCTTCCCTTTTGTTAAAAATAAATATATATGTTTATCAAATCACTTATACTGTCATATCACATGTCACTGGTACAGAGGTACAGTACATGGGCATGACATGCTTGATGGAAAGAAAGGGTATGGGAAGGGGAACCACCCACTTCAGCCCCTAAGGACAGTAAGGCATGGTCTGGTTACAAATCCAGATCATTTTGTGACCTGTTGGATTTTAATACATATTTTTAAGTGGCTATGTGTGTTATGTGTGTCTATGCCGAACATATTGTAGATGCTCATAATACTGGTCAAACAAAACATCACAGTTCAACACAAGTCAGACAATTCTCTGTAAAAACATGCTGGCTAAACTCATTGTGACAAAAACCCAAACAAAGCCAGTCAGAACCTGAAGCTCCGCCTTTGTTACTACTGTTGTTTGTGTTACTAGCACTAGCACTGGGTAAAAAATGACAAAAACTTAATCTCCAGAGAACCGCCTCTACATTCACCACTGTGTTGTTGGGAAAGGAGGCAGGCGTGTATTGCCGACTGTTTGCAAACCATTTTTTTTTTTACTTGTTCAGGTGTCTAATCTGCTGTTTGGCAAATGTGCCCTTAAAACAGATTTCTTTCAAAGCGAGTCCTTTCTATGCGGCACTGTAATGTTTCCCGCCCCAGTCAATTAGCACAATGTCTTTTCAGAAACGCGTGTTGGGAACCCAATTATCTTCTAAAGCCAGAGTGACCCCTTTCAGCGAAATTGCATGGTCTCTCCAAGAAATCCCATATAAAGCTCAGGAGGGGATGTCAGAGAGATGGAATCCACTTCTCTTGCTCATCCTTGACAGCTGGTGATTCATTTCTCCGCACACACATCAGGCATTTCTCTGGCACTCCTTTTGTCCCCGCCGTTTTCAAGAGGTTCGGCGTCCCCGTCTCTGTATCGCACTCTCTTTAGATCAATTACTGGACCAGGCTATGTAGGCTGCGGCGGCACCAGGCAAACGTGGGATTAATTACCGGGGACGCTTCGGCTCCACAGCGTGAGGCCGTCTCACCAAAGGAAGGGCTGATGACCTCTCCTCTCCAGGCCCAGGCTTGTTTGTCAAAGAGAGTCTCAATCCGACCCAGCCCCTCGTGCAGCCTTGTCCTGAAATCTAGTCATTAATTACGTTCTTATTTCTCTCCTTTCCAGAGCAAGGATGCCAGATCCCAACTGCTACTTGCTCTGCCTCCCCTTCAGTGGATGTGAGCCTCATCAAATCTGGAGTATGGAACGAGTGCAGAACGATGGAACTCCAGTTCCTGTCCTTATTGGGCACATTCTGAATGCTGAAGAATATTGCAGGTGCACTTCAGGGTGGGATCATAGCGCTGTTTTTGCGAATGACCTTCCTAATCGTGATTATGGAGTTAGGGTTGTGAGCAGGTTACGTTTAATTGTTATCCCTGTGATCTATAGGGCTGCTAATTACATGGATTTATCAATGGCATTTACGTGGCCTAAAGGTCACTTGCAGCTCATTTTTCAAAAGCAATTTTCTTCGCTCTTATTTATTGGGACCAGGAGGAGGTCGGACTCTTGCTATGAAAAAAAGAAAACTTTCATAAAGGGAGGAAAAGCAGGAATGGTGCAAATATTCAAAGCACAGGAAGAGGCGTGTGTTGTTTTTGGAGGAACGAGTACTATCATACCGTACTTTATACAAAGACAAGAGGAAAATGATCATAAATTAAGATTATTGGCGATAAAATGGGAAGAGAATCTCCCTCACAAACAGATGATTTACAGGAATATCTATGCATCTGTCTCTGCATCTGTAAGTCGGCAGGAACGTTCTTATTTTCTATAAGAAAAAGAAAATCTTGTAAAGGTGCATTTTGTTCCACTAACAAATGGAGATATATCTTACCACGTACCACACATAGGGTAAAGCAATTCATTAACATAAAACCCTACAAATGATATTATTTCAAATTACACTGAGGCCTCTATCGTCTTGCGGTAATGATTCACTTCATTTGAATAAGCTATTTCAAAAGACAAATGACATTAACATAGAAACACTTCAGATGTAAATTCTCCTCCTTACTGTGTTTAATTGTATAATGACCTTAAAGTATTGTTAATGTTAACATATAATTACTAGTACTGCAGGAATTATAATAGCAACTTAATCAAAGCAATAGCATTCAACATGTAATGGTTGAAGATGCTGCCTAATCCTATACATATACAAACTATAATTAGAATGTAGTAATTATGGTAGATAGTCTGTGGAACTTCAGCGAACAACTCCGGGTCTTTTCTCTAAATATATAATGCTGTTGGGATGATGTGCTAAATATGCAATATGCAAAACATCCTTTGTCTGGGTTGGGGCTTCTTTTGCCAAAGGTTAAAAAGGAAATCTTACCCCAATAGTTTCCACAATAATAAGTAATGAGTAATAAGAACGACAGGGATGTGCTTTATTTGCCTCGAACTAGCATGCTAATTGAGTGCGTGTGTAATGTACACTAAAGGCCAGAAGCATGGGCCCACCTTCAGTGAAAAAAATGAAATATATTACATGAAAGTATAAGGAAGGCTGAAAATGGATATTCATTGACTGGTTCAAGATATTTCAAAGTCTGTATTAGCACTCTGTTTTGCCACAAAGGCTCAAACTACTGGTTTTGAAGAGACAGGTCTGTCTTTAGAGCACTGCCATTCACATTGTGGTGGGTTATGTAACAAGAAAAGCATCATTCCATTCTTCAAAAACCTTCAGGTTTATGTGTTATTGGACATTTTTTTCTTCAATCGATAATGATGAAACTTGTGGCAAAATTATATCCATCCAAAGAAAAAGCATAAAGTTTTTAAATTATGTCTTGTCCTCTCCAGTCTCCATATCTTCTTCCCACTGAGTTGAACCAACATGAGAGTCACACAAATGAGACATTTTGTTGGCTTGAAATGGTGCGCGAGGGTTTGGACACAAGATACTTCCAAAAATCGCTAGAAAAGGATGCTGTGAATCTCTGTTACTCCAATAAAGGTAAGGGGTGGATGTCTCGGTGAAACTCAAACAATTGCAATCACAGAGTACATTGTTTCATTACCCTTCAAAACCAGTCTGTTACCTTTCCATCCATCCATCCATCCATTTTCTGCCCCTTTATCCCGCACTCGGGGTCGGGGGGGGCTGGAGCCTATTCCAGCTGCTACGGGCGAAGACGGGGTACACCCTGGACAGTCGCCAGCATGTTGCAGGGACTCTGTTACATTTGTTTTTAGTATTTCGAATGCTGTCTTGTAACAAAAAGCTGACAGGTTTGGCCCTGATCTTTAGTGTGTATTATTATATAGCAGAACCGGCGCCAGACACGGATTTATGGATGGGCCTTGCATTGTTTGGGGGGAATTTTATAGGTTTGTTCCAGGTGGGGGTGCGGGGGTAGTGATATGCATATATCAGGTTGACAGCCGTGTTCTGGGGGGGTCGATATGTTTTATGCGCATCTCGACCGTGTCTCGGGCCGACAGGTGTTAAGGCAGCTCAAAATTCCGGGCGAATCCTGGACGGCCCAAGTGAGTCAGAGGGCGGGCATGGCCCCCTGAGGCCCATCCATGATGCCGGGCCTGTTATATATTATAGTTATATATAAATTATTAATATTTTTTAAATAAATACAAGTTTCGTAACATTGACACAACATCATTTACAGAAAATGTCAACAAATAAAAATGTAAGCAGACATCAAAAAATGCAAGGGACCATCCTAAAAATGTATTCTGCATGGGGGTCTCAAGCATTCATCCCGCCAGACCTTTTACATTGTAAAATAAGAAACTAAACGCATAACAGCCTATCTGGAAAATTATTGCAACAGCTGCTACTAGTAGAAAGACCAGGAAGGATGTGGTGAAATATGGGGGAGAGTAAAAAATATCTCTTTCCCCTCCCTGGTGCACTGAAGCCAGCGTTTCATGTATTACAACCAAACCAGGTCAAAGCATATTAAACAGTGGAAGGGTGTGGGTATTGTTTTTCTTGGAGATGTATGACAGTAGATAAAGTCTTAGAAATAAAGCTGCATGGTAGGGTTTCTTGCAATACTATCACAACGACTGGTTCCCTAAAAGATGCTTCATAGTGTGTAAAACCTTCTGATGTAAAAGGTGGTAAAGGCACTCATATATTGCCCTTTACTTTCAAGAACCACTGCGGAAGCTTTATGTGCACCAGTCCACATTAACAAGGCACTAGGAATGGCTACTTTAGAATGAGATTTATATGAAATATGTTAAATCAAACCTCATGTATTTACAAGGGCTTGGCCTCTAAAATGAAAGTTGCAGTCTCCGCTCATGCTAGCGCTGTTCCAGTCTGTGAAGTTTGGATCCCAGCCAGGAACACCATATAGCAGCATTGTGTCAGTGTTCATTCAAGGGAGTGCCATACAGCGTCTTAACTCTAAATTCAGTTCCTTCGAATGCTACGATGGAGCGGTTCTCTATAACTCAAGGGAAATGCGAATGAAACCAAATATGTTCTTTGATCATTGCAAATTCGATGTGGACTGCTTAGGATGCATTAGTCTCCAGCACTACCTGGCAGACCTTGTTCCATTATTCCACTCTAACCAGTTTATTTATTGATATCATAAAGGAAATCAGCCTGGAGCAATCAACCGGTAAACCAACGTTCGTGAGAGTGCTACTACCGAGGATAGGCATTTATCAAATCAAGATCGAAAGCCACTAATACAGTGTTTCATTCACAGGATAATGTCCATTATCTGTGGTTTAAACACTCAGACTCAAACGTTGAAAAAAAATTGCCATGTGTTCTGAGAGCCCCGACTGCACGGCTGAGTCAGTTTTATACCAAACTGATTAGGATATTTTTACCGCCGGCATGAATTATGAATATCTAAATTTTACGTTGTCATTTTATGCTTTTGGCTGTTAAGGTTGGATGCTGGCAGTTCAGGTTTGTTTCAAATGGTGGGATGTATTGATATAATGAGGGAAATCACCCAATGAAATAATTAACCCGGAGAACTCAATATCTTGCTGGAGGAGATTGGAGATGAGATGGCAGTTTAGTAATCCTTAAAAATTACAGGCTACATTAATACATATTGGAAATGGAGAGGAAGCCATTAATAATGGGAGGTTTCAAATGAGTCAGTCAAGAATGGCTTGAGAACAGTCAAGTGTCGTCTCGCTTATTTTAGGCCGAGAAGAGAATGAGAGGAGAATGAAGCTCTTGTCCACTCCAGACCGTGTTTAAGATGGACTACCATGTAGCATGAAGTGACATTATGTCTAACAATTTAAGAGAAACCATTCATTTTATTATTTAACCCTATCTTACCTGTCATCCAGAGACTTTGGCCGGTTGACTCGTTAAAATTTGCCTCTGGGTTAGCTTCATTGCATGTATTCCCATAATAATCAGTAAAATGTATCGGCATGTGGGACTGGAGCTCTCAATTGGTTTTCCATGTCTGTCTAAATTTAGTACAATGTTACATTACAGCAGTAAAGAAGGGGTGCAGGAGGGCTGGTGACCAGTGCAGTTTGGAGATTGGCCTACTAAAACACACCCGATTTACAAAACTCACTTATTAATCGCAAGGATTGCTCTCATATTTGATAGGAACTATAACATTGTGTGGGAAACCAGCTCTTGTGCACCCTGGCATTTAAGCCTTAGAACGTTAGCAATGCAGATCTGTGCCAACGATGCAACAACTGGTAAAAGTACTCCCAGTTTGTGTTGATGCTCCAGGCGTCTTACGTCAGGCTTGTGTTTCTATGTCATGTAGAACCAATGTTTTTTTATTTTAAAACATGTAACAATAATATTAACTGCTACTGGGGTTTTAGAAATGGTGTTTGCACGCAAATGAACCTAAAAAACAAAAATGAACACATTTCTATCACTTCAAGTTTTAGAAAAACAAACAGAAAAAACACAAGATCTTTGAACCCGGGAGAACTTTCAAGATCCGCCCACAAGTGGGTGGGGAAAATGTAGAGAGGGAGGGGGTCCGGAGAGCGGCTAGAGTGTGTAATTTTTATACTGATTTACACCTTTAATATTTACTGAAATACAGATTTACTAATGCAATCTGGGTTCTGGGGGTTAATTAGAATTTAGCTGCTTAAATACTGTCAAGTATAGATGACCGTTGCCCCATTGCCATGACAAACGTGAATCAAAAAGCGTGAGGCTACGGATTTTCATTCTCGCCTAAAAGACAGAACAACAGCTTTGACACTGTTCATTAACCTGTGAGAAAGAAAATGCCCAGGCTCAAAAGCACAAGGGTGGGGATGAGGGGAGCGAAGATGCAAAAAAAGAAAAGAGCAAAGAAAAAAAAGCAGTGACCCAACGGACCTCTCCATACACATTGTCAGATTTTGATTAATCACCACTTGCCATCATTTATAGATGAGTCGGTTTACATTAAGATTCAGGTTCCCCATGGCCTGGGCAGGGTCTTAGTCACTAACCTTGGTTCAGGTAGCTGGCTGCGCTGCGGCCTGAGGGGGGGAGGCTGTTGGCCAGCTGGATGCGGTCCACTGTCCTAGATCCTGGGAACGTGCCACCACACCTGCTGCGATTCACCTCCTGTCCTTGGGTTTTAGAACCTCCAGGCCACGCTGGTTTCTGCTGTCCTGCTGCAACAAATGCGAGAGACTGAAAAGCTCATTGTTGAGCACAATACTGGGCAAATGCGACACTAATATGTGGCGAAAATACAACCCACAGTCTGTTCAAAATTTGTATCAAACAGATAAAACTGTGGGACTGGTGGTTTATCCTGTTTATTCAGTTTATTGTTACCTGTTATTGTTAGATATACTTGAGTCTCTGGAATGTATTATTATTATTATTATTATTATTAGTAGTAGTAGTAGTAGTAGCAGTAGTAGTAGTAGTAGTATTATTATTATTAGTAGTATTATTATTATAATTATTATTACTATTATACATATTAATATTACTAATACTACTACATAGAAATGTGATTTGAATTTGAAGTATTTATATGAATATGATGTATAATGAGTATGATCTGATAATATAGTATTATCCATAATAATATACCGGTCTGTATGTGACATTTTGCTGAAGGAGAATATGTCTCTCTGCAACACATCTCTCTCTTTAACTACTCATTAGGAACATCCAATCTGTCCATAAATGTGTTTTTACTTTTTTCTAAACACTGACACATTTTAGGCAAACGAGGAAACGATACAATTTAAAAGCTGGTTTTATTACTCTTTTTTGTTTTTGTACTTTTGGTCACTTTGGTGGGCCGCCCAAAGAGCAGGGCCCAGGGCAATCACCAAATCCCCAAATTGGGCTATAAAGGGTGATAAGATATTTCCTAATTGTCATTGTACCCATGCAGGATGCTATACATACAATGAAATTGTAATAAAAGGGCTTAACCTCCGGTAGACAATGAAATAACGTATTTTAGCTTCTCGGGTTATAGCTTCCTAATTTTTGCCGCAGAAAACTTGGCTAGTTTTCACCATTTCCATCTGAGACTAGGGTGTTCAAACTTGTTTTATTGGTTTCATTAAAAAAAACATTGTTCCATTACTGTATTGCCTGGAGGGAACTGGAGAAGCCTTGTTTATCTTCTAGTACTGGAAAAAAGCAAACATGTCCATCAACACTGGAAACATCAAAATAACCCCCTCCTCCCTCTCTCTTTCTTTCTCTCTCACTTTCTTTCTTCCTCTTTGCTCTCTCTCTCTTTCTCTCTCTCTCCCTCTCTCTTTCTTTCTCTCTCTCTCTCTTTCTTTCTTTCTCTTTGCTCTCTCTCTTTCTCTTTCTCTCTCTCTTTCTCTTTCTCTCTCTCTCTCTCTCACTCTCTCTCTCTCTCACTATCTCTCTTTCTGTTTCTCTCTCTTTCTTTCTCTCTCTTTCTTTCTTTCTTTCTTTCTTTCTTTCTTTCTTTCTTTCTTTCTTTCTTTCTCTCTCTCTCTCTCTCTCTCTCT
>JBBMFX010000080.1:3113407-3128063 GCA_037832545.1 Rhabdalestes septentrionalis | reverse complement strand
ACATTACAAGGCTAGGCTGTTGTAATGAATTTTATCATGTTCCACAAACCTGGCTCACCAGCATCTCAGCACAAAGCTACTCAATTCAGGTTTTCAAACATAGTCTTCATTAAAAAAAAATGTCTAAAAGTCTCGTCTCGTCTTGTTCTCGTGAACTCCGTCTCGTGTCTCGTCTCGTCTCGTGGGAAAATCGTTTCGCCACACCCCTACTAATTCATCCTAGATATTTATGAGAAAAGCAGTAAAGAGCAGCTAGTTAATTAAAACATTTTGTTTGTCTTTGCTGAAGTGTTATAAATCCGTCATGTTTCAGCATTACGATGGCATACACCAAACACAAAGCATTTATTTTTATCAAGGGAGGGTGTGGTAAAATAGGCAAAGTGGACTTGCTAAATCTGTACTCCAATGTGCCAGTCACTGCCAATATGGGTTTCCCCTAATTCCCCTAAAGAAGAAGTGGAGAGATGGCAGAAGAATCTTTTATTTCCCCATTGCCATTAAGTAAAACTTTGTATTTTGTGAATATGAGAGAGGTTTAGAAAGAAAGGACAGTAAGATAGATAGATAGATAGATAGATAGATAGATAGATAGATAGATAGATAGATAGATAGATAGATAGATAGACAGACTGACAGACAGATGGACAGACAGACAGACAGACAGACAGATAGATAGATATTTTGGCTGCCACTGTGGAGCTTCATAGAGCCAAAAGTAAAACAGTCTTCAAGTTTTCTAGATATTTCTTAAGTTTTCATACTATTACCCATCAGATCCTCCTGTCACCACTGGTGTTCCCCAGGGTTCAGTGTTTGGTCCCTTTCTATTCTCCTTAAACTCTCTCTCTTTACATATGATTTCATCTTCACAAAGTTTGTCTGACCACTTTAATGCCGATGACACTCAACTCACCCTCTTTTTCCTCTAATTAATTCTCAGATATAAGTCTGGATGGAAATCCCAGCAAAAACGTGATTCTGTACATCCCAGGTGATGTATACCCAAACCGGACCTTGTCATTCTTTTGGGGAATGCAGTAATCAAAGATGATCTTTTCCATGGGGTCACTCATCATCTTTTTGGGCCTAAGCTGTGGAAAAAACATCCCCTGAACATTTTAATCGGTGTCTTAATTACTTTATACGTTTCATATTGATTGCAATTTATAACAGTACAATTTTCTGTCACAAATATACTTTGTGACCATCTACACAATTTCTCACTTCAACGAGCTATTAATAAAAACGGTCATATTGTAGGTTGTTTTTTACTGTATTTTTAAAACCTGTAGCCTGGTTTTGGGTGAAATTACATGTTGTAATGTAATTTAACTTGACAAAATTCCTGGTTGAACAAGGCAGGATGCAGAAGGCCACTGGAAGAGGTGTCCACATGTTTAATAACAGGAGGCTCTTTTTCTTCTTTTTCCCCATATATTTTTATAAACCTGCTCTTTTTCAGCATGTGGCCCTGTAACAAATGCGAATTCTGAAATTTCTGTGAATGTATTTTGTCTTGCTGCACTCTTTGTGCTGGGTCCCAGTGGCACACGGGCTGTTCATAAATCAAATCCAGTACATACTACATATTACATGCAGCCTCTCTCCACACTCAGGGTCTGCAGTGGAACACCATGTACAGTAGCAGTCACTCTTTCAACAATACCATCACCCTATAGGTAGTCCCAGCCACATGCAGGGCATCTGACCATTATATATCTGGGTATAGTCATACATAAAAGAATGGGCACCCCTGGCCAAGGTACATGTGGTGTTGATTTGTATAAAAGAACATCCTCCACAAAGAACACACTTGTTTTTTACTTGATATTGCAGAATTAAACCTTTTTAAGCAGAAATATGATGATAAGATGTGGCTTCTTTGTGGTTTAATATTTTGAGTTTTACGTATTTTATTTAAAACTTTTGTATATATTGTCTGTATGTGTGTATGTGTGTATAGGTGTTTTGTGCAGTGGTACCATTTTTTTTCAGTATTGTGTTTGGACCACTGAATGACTAAATTGACCAACTGAACTAGACTGGACTGGACTAGGCCAGACCAGACTGGTTAGGAACAAACTGGACTCGGCTCAAATGTACAAACTAGCCTGACCTTCTGGACTGGACTGGTCTGAACTGCCCTGGATAGGAATGGACCATATAAGACCTGACTGCTCTAAACTTGATGGGAACGAACTGGACTTAGGTCAGTTCTGTTGGATTAAACTGGAAAGACATTTGGAAAAATGACCAAAAAATAGATCTTCAGACTATTTCCATTCATAAAATTGGTCCTTACTGACCTAAAGCTATTTCCAGTTTTGCTCAAAGAAAACTTTTAATGCACAATTACTGGTTATTGCTGAATTTTACATAAAACTGGAACTGTATTGACTGGACTACACTGGACTGGAATGAACTCGACTCAGTTTTGTAGGACTAAATTGGGAAGACATTTGTGCTTTTTTCAGGCTCTTCTAGCTTACAGAAATGGTTCCTCCCTGATCTAAAAATATTTCCAATTTTGCTCAAATAACAGATCTAAAAAGAGAAGAGCCGAACAAACAGTTTGCAAGTTTGTACATTCCAGCTCTACTAGGAGCTTCCACTGCAGCTATAAGAGTTTTTCAGTATTTCAGCAGAATTTTGAAGGTGTTTTAGACAATAATTTTTTTTTACATATCCTTGAGGCTTAGACTACTCTGTCCACCTCTGCTATTCAGTAAATTATGCTAGTGATTTTGACATTTGTGTTCAATTTTATTTTATTCAGTACTTTATGGTTTGATTTTTATGAGATAGACATTTGTAATCTTTTAGGAATCTTATGTTGGAAAAAAGAAACTCATATAATAAAGAGGCTGATTGGTCACCTATTTATGGGCTTGCTCTATTGTTCTGTGAATGTTATCACCTTATTTATAACACTGTGCAAAAGTCATGCTGAAAATAATTTGCCTGCAGCTGTCTAGTGCATCTTCTGAACACGTTTTTGTTCAGAAGATGCACTAGACAATACAACCTGTTTTTTCTCCTTTGATAAAGATGTTGTAGACCTGTATGTTTCTTGCGGTACCAAATGCAAAGGTTTGGATTTGGTTTTCCTTTTTGTAGCCAAAACAGCTTCTACTCTTCCTGGAAGGCTTTCTACAAGATTTTGGAGTTTCTGTGAGAATTTACGTCCATTCATTCTGTGCATTTATGAGGTCAGACACTAATGTTGGACGAGAAGACCTGACTCACAATCTCCATTCCACCTATTATTCCAAAGGTGTTGAATGGGGTTGAGGTCAGGACTCTGTTTGGCCAGTCAAGTTCTTCCACACTGAAGTCATCCAGCCACATCTTTATGGAGCTAGATTTGTGTACTGGGACCTAGTCATGCTGGAGTAGAAAAGGTTCCCCAACTAGGTCCACAAATTTGGAAGCATGGTGTTGTCAAGAATGTCTTGGTGTGCTGAAGTATTATATATATATTAGGGCTGGGAATTGAACGCGTTAATTAGATTAATTAATCACGCGTTAATATTTTTAACGCAATTAACGCGTTCAACCCTGCCACTGGTCTGCAGACCAAAAACGGCACACGAGTAAGCTTGTGAGATTTGGGAGAAAAAAACGCCAAAATGGCGAATAAAAAGTTGTCCCATGTCTTGAGTGTTTTTTGCCGATTCTGACCCTGAAGGGGAATATTTGCCTTTTGGAAATGACACTTGCGCGTCTCCCGGTTCAACTTTGGAGCGCAGCTGCGCCGTAGCATTGGTAGCTTTAGCATTAGCTCTCTCCAGACCTCCAGAGGGGCGGAGTCTCAGCACTGAGGCCATTTTGTGTGTGTGAGAGCCGGGAGAGGTAGGAGAGGCAGCAGATGAACAGTTAAGGGAACCCGAAATGGAACCCGCTATATTTATTTATAACAATTATCTATTTTTAAATCATACATATTTTAACCCTCATTCCCTCCCCACAACTATATTAAACCCACCCACACAAATACTCCCAAATAACAGTGAAAACAATAAATAAAAGAAATAACAAGCGCTGTTGAAGCCCGTTGGTGCATGTTGAGGAAAAGTTTTATTCACTGATATCCTCCCCAGATCTCTTACGCATCCCAACACTTTTACTCACGGTTCGTTCTGGAACACAACAGCGGCGGGACCTGAACTGGGTTTCCCGACGAACTCCTCCGGAATTTCCCGGCTCACAACGGGGAAACACTGCTTCCTGCGAATCCTCTGTCACAGCACGGCACTCGACGTGGCGGACTCCGGCCTCAGCGTCGACGTGGCCCGCTTCGGCAGCGCTCGGCGAGTGCCAGTCCTGGAAAAAGAAAAAAACTCCCGGCCGTGGGTCCGAAACAGCAGCAAATGGCACGAAAACAGCCCCACATCGAGTTCCCCTCACCGGCAGCAGCAACAGGGGCAGAACACTCCGGTCCCGCGGCTTCAAGAACGCAAACGCTAGCTAAAAGCAGGCTCCCGCCAGCAGGAAAAGAACGCCCCGCCTCCAGTCAATGTTCGCGGGCTTTTCTGTCCTCCATGGCCGTGATTGGCCAGTCTCAGTCCCGAGCATTGTGGGGAGTGTAGCCCTTGCCCAATAAACATAACACAGACAGCAATACACAACATTCTGTACAACACATACATACATACATTTTTACAGGTCCCTACATATATATATATATATGGGGGTATGAGCTTATTCCTCTTCCAAGGGGAGTCACTCCATAGTCCCCTGTACAGTAGTTTTGCAGAGATTATAAAGGAATGCATGCATACATTTAAAGGGGACATATTATGCAAACTCACTTTTTAAAAAACAAGTTAGAATAGGTCTAGGGGCTATACAAAAATGCTCAGGAAGCTCTTTTACAAAGTCACTCTCACATAAAGAGATCTCACTAGCTTTATTCTCCACAGTTGACTTTTTACAAATGAGCCGTTTTGAAGGGGAGCCCGTTGTGGCATAATACTGGGCGAATTTGCATAGAACTGCCCCTAATCTGTTGAGACCCCACCCACTAGATTTGTTGAAGTAACGCTATTTGATCAGCTGGTTTTATGAGCACACATAAGACACCAAGTGCTTTGTCTACAGGCAAAGGAAAATCATGCATGAAGTGCTGTGTTCGTGTTGCTCTGGGTCCGACTCAGGGTCGAACATATAGGGCTGAATAACACCTCTGTTTTCTGCATTTTGTGTTAAGTTTCTGCAAGTGTGGTAAGTGTACTGATACTTCTGGTGTAAATCTCACTCGTTCTTTCTCCCTCCCTTCCTTCCCTCAGCCTGGTGACCATACAGGCTAGGACCACTGTCAAAGATTGAAGGGATAGAAGGCAAGAAAGAAAGAAAGAAACAGTTTCACTAGTGTTAAGGACATGGACTGCAATGTAAAAAAACTGAATTTAAAGGTGCAGCTTAAGCATGTGATGGGTGGGCGTGGCCAGCAACTTATTTGCATAAAAGGGACAGAGCCCTTAAACGGTTCATTTTGAAATGGACTGAAACTGTGAAGAATAAAGCTGGTGAGGTCTCTTTGTGTGAGAGTGATTTTGTACTAAGCACTTCATGAACATGTTTGTAGCCCATGGACCTATTTTAACGAAAGTGAGTTTTGCGTAATATGTCCCCTTTAATATTTGCTTAAGGCTGATGTTGTTTCTTACTGGTTCATACTCAAGAATAGCTTGTGTGCCCCTGACGTTGGACAAACAATTTTGAGAAATGTTTATTAGACAGGATGTACCCAGGTGTCAAAACCACTGTAATCACAAAATGCTGTTTTTAAGTGATGATTTTATTTATAAACGAAAAAACTACACTGCCTTATGTGAAAAAATTAATTGCTCCCTAAACCTAAGAACTGTTTTTTTGCCACCCTTAGTAGAAACAAATGCAGTTAGGCGGTTGCAATAACTGGGAATGAATCTTTCACATCGCTGTGGAGGAATTTTGGCCCAGAATTATTTTAATTCAGACTTATTGGGGGGTTTCTGAACTGTCTTGTTAAGGTCATGCCACAGCATCTCAACTTAATTCAAC
Organism: Rhabdalestes septentrionalis; assembly: GCA_037832545.1. Lineage (NCBI taxonomy): Eukaryota > Metazoa > Chordata > Actinopteri > Characiformes > Alestidae > Rhabdalestes > Rhabdalestes septentrionalis. The sequence goes on along the minus strand of JBBMFX010000080.1, from coordinate 3,122,015 downwards.
CCCCACTTGTATTGTGCCAACACAAAAAATACATTTTGTTTTTAAAGCCATTGAGAGGTGGACTTGCTGGTGTGCTTTGAATCATTCTCCTGCTGCAGAACCCAAGTGTGCTTCAGTTTGAGGTCACAAATTGATGGCCACACATTCTCCTTCAGGATTTTTTTGTAAAGAGCAGAATTCATGGTTCCATCAATCACAACAAGTTGTCCAGGTCCAAAAGAGTCCCAGACCATCACGCTATCACCACCACATTTTACTGAGGGCATGATGTCCTTTTTCTGAAATGCTGATGTTATATTTACACCACATGCAATGGGACACAAAACGTCCAAAAAATCAACTTTTGTTTCATCAGTCCACTGAATATTGTCCCAAGAGCGATGGGGATCATCTAGATCATCATGATGTGTTTTTGGCAAAAGTGGGACAAGCCTTTATGTTCTATTTGGTCAGCAGGGGGTTTTCATGTATGCCTAATTCTGTATCTTGTTTGATCTTTTAAAATGTTTGCACATACCCTTCAGCCACAAGCTTCCTTCCGGCTTCCTCTTTTTGTCGTGTCAGTTTCAGATGACATAACCTTAAATTACCTCACGTGCTTCTGAATTGTTGCCTTTCATACTATCAGCAACTGGACGCACCAGTCTGAAGCAACATCTGGTCCGCTACTATTTTGTGATTGTTTTTTCACTGAGAGGACAATGTGAGTAATACTATTAATATATTTTTCATATTAAACCTTGTAATTGTACATATAAACCTCAAGAATCCTAGTCTTATAACTAATACTGTTATTCTTATTATGGTATTTTCTTCAGACACTTTTAAACTAACATCTGAAACTTGCATTCAGTGGGATGGGCTTTATATATATATATATATAATTTTGCACATGTTGCACAAGAAATATTGTTTATGATATAACTATTGCCCTTTTCAATCTGTTGTGTGTGGAAGTGTGTGTTTATGCTGGTGTATGGGTGATCAGACTATCCTGGTTTAGGATATGAAATGATTTCATATGGGGACACATGAGCAGATGTGCTTTATTTTTATTATGAAAATGAACAGATGCAAGCAATAGTGTTTTCCTGGACACACGTGATGCAAAAAAAGTGAACATTTTGGGCTGATGGGTCAATGTTATTACGGTAGCACAGTTTAGTGTTTTCTCTCTTCAAAAATACAACACTGACATCTGTAGAGGGGACTAGAGATGGGTTAAAACTAAGCTGAAATTGTAATGCAAGCGCATATAAAACACAAAACTGGGCGTGTTGGGTTGCCCTGTAAATTAACTGTGCAGACCAATGCCAAATGGTCAGTTTCCAGCCAAATAGAAATCACTACGCCGCAGCAGGAATCAGTCACTTGGCACAATTGACCTTTTTTGATGCTCCGCCCACGGGTGCGTTCTTTTCATAGCAACTGTTGTGAGGTTGGAAAGGCTTCACAGAATGTTGGCAAAAGTCCCATTAATAGTAAGAAGAAGTCAACATACCCACATTTGACATAATTTGACATCCAATTTCACTGCATGTAACAGTGTATGTGACAAATAATGGCCACTCTACTACTTTACTACTTAAAAATGTAGGATTGGTATTTATTTGAAATACACTTTGTTCTAAAATACTCCCTTCCTAGCATTATGTAAGAGGAGGACCCATAGTTAGCCAGTGGGGATTTAGAAGTAAGGTATGAAATCATGTGTGTTATAAGAAGAGTTTGGACCACCTAAAAGCACAACTATACATTCAATGTCATTGAAACATCACATATTGTTGTTAGGTGTTCCAAAACAATGGAGGTATATTCAGAAGGGCACTTCATCCTAAGTGCACTTCATTTTCCTCTCAAGGATAAACTGAATAAGCTGAAATCATAGTCCATCTTGCTTGCATAAGTATGTGAAATCGCATTCAAATGCACATTTGAGTTCTAGCAGTGTGTGGCTTTAGTCATTGTGAGACAATGCTTTGTAAAATTGCTCTGGTAAAATCATTGTAAATATTGCGGCATATGGGAGTTTTGTTGGCGTTAGTGACAAAAAAAAGTGTTTCTTACATTTAATCTTCCTCTTCTTTCATGACATACAAAGAGAAAACAAGATGGGGAGCACTCTGAGCACCAGCTCATTTAGAAGTAAGATATGAAATCATGTGTGCTAAAAGTAGAGTTTGGACCACTTAAAAGCACAGCTATGCATTCAAGGTCATTGAAACATCACTTACCTGTTGGTAGGTGTTCCAAAACAATGGATGTAATATCAGAAGTGCACTTCATCATAAGCTGAATTAGCTGAAATCATAGTCAAAGATTCCTTGTAAATAGGCATATGGGAGTTTTGTTGGTGGTAATGACAAAAAAGTGTCTTACATTCAATCTTTCCCTTTTGTCATGACATACACAGAGAAAACAAGATGGAGAGCAATCTCAGCACCAGCTCACTCAGTGGGTCAGGCATCTCCACGGTGGGCAACGCATGTGGAATAGACTTCAAGCAAGACAGCGTCTTCCTCCCTGCCTTGTATGGCATCTTTTTCATCATAGGGACACCCCTGAATCTGGTCGCACTCTTCGGACTGTATCGGTTGCTCAAGTCGGGGAACATGTTACCGGTGTTCGTCATCAACCTGCTACTCGCCGATCTCCTCCAGCTCCTGACCCTGCCCCTGTGGATCGACTATTACTCCAGGGAACACTACTGGCGCTTTGGGCCTAAGGCATGTCAGGTTATGAGCTTGACCTTCTACATCAGCATCTACGCAGGGATCTTCTTCATGTGCGCCATTGCTCTAGAGCGACACCTGGCGATAACCAGGCCTCTAAAATTCCAGAATTTTCGGCAGCTCAAGTGGGCCTGGCTGATAGCACTGGTGGCCTGGGGCGTAATTGCCGTGCCGCCCAGCGTGGCCTCCGACAAACTCTTCCCCAAGAGCAATTACACCCTGTGTTTTGAGAAGTATCCTTCAGAGGGCAATTTCATCACCTACAGGCTGATTACTTTACTCCTGTCCTTCATTTTACCCCTCAGTTTCATCGTCAGCCTCCACCGGCAGACCCTCCGGTCACTGCTGGCAATCAGATCCCTTTTGTCCGAGGAGAAGAGGCGTATCCGGGGGTTGCTCACCCTCCTGGTGGCCATATTTGTCACGGTGCTGGGACCCTATCATTTCGTGGGATGCGTGAAGTACCTGGGGCTGCTGATCCACAAACAAGCGTGCGAGTGGGAGAAGGCTCTGTTTGTGCCTTATCAGCTGGGGAGAGGTTTGTTAAGCCTCAACAGCCTGCTCGACCCCGTGCTCTATATGTTCCTGCGGAGCGATTTTCAGGCACTAGCAAGACGGTACTTGCCCTGTGTGAGAAGCCTCACTCAGAGTTCGTCCGGCGCTGCGTCTGACCAGCCGGAGAGACCAACAAACTCCACCCAGGACTGAGGGACGCTTTGTCCTCACATGAATGGTAAAGACACAGCACAACCACATCTGCAGAATTCTGCAAGCTAGCAGCAATATTATGGTTTTGGGGACACCACTGTGTCACCATATGGGTTAAGGAATAAGGAATCAAGGTATCTCTCGTTTTAAATATCTTTAATACAGACTGTGTCAAAATGACTTTAAAAGAAATCCACACCACAATCACATAATCTGCAGAATTGCTCATTTGCATTCTTAGCAAGATCGACACTTATTTCAATGGTAATATTTTACTGGATCCTATTACAACAATGAACATCAACATGTCACGGCAGATGTTATGTGTAGTTATGAGTCTATGTCCATATTCCATTACTATTTACAACTACCACATGAAATTACAACCTATTCACAGAATCTTTGCGCATCCGGGATGTATTTGGTATAAATAATTGTGTGCAACTGAAAAGATAATGGTTTGTGAAAACATGTCCATAATGAGGTCAGAAAGTGGTCTCTTGAATATAAGTAAACTGTGGTATGGTTTATGGTCATTCGTCATTGAAAATGTTTGATGTGTATGTTCGCTCTCTTTCTGGATCAGATGAGATTGCTGTAAATGCTCTATAAGGTTCTATGGCCATATTCCATTGACAATAATGCTCATGACAGGTACTATTTACAATTACCACATCAAATTACAACCTATTCACAGAGTCATTCCATATCTGAGATATGTTCTGTGTAAATAATGCTGTTCTATTGAAGAGTTGATGGTTTGTGGAAACATGGTCATAATGAGTTCAGAAAGTGTTCCCTTGAATATAGGTAAACCCTGGTCTGGTTTATGGTAGTTCTCCATTGAAAAATACTTATTGCCTACATTCGCTCTGTTTCTGGATCAGATGAGAATGCTGTAAACGGTTTCAAATATGCTTATGGTTTGCATTAATTCCAATGTATATGAATATTTTATGCTACTGTGTTAGTCACACTATTGTTTCTCTATTTTTAATATTCCCTCCATTTCTGGACACTATTTCTTCTAGGGATTTTGAGGTATTTGCACCTTACCAAATCTGCCATGTTTTTATACACATGCGCAAGTTCCATTTGCTATTGGATGGACAGTGTCTGGGAAGATCACTTTTTTCCCATACCTAAAAAATGGGGGATGGTGTTAGGGGTGTCATCTCATTGCAAGAAAGGTCAGGGTTTTAATACAGATACTTCAGGTACATGCTCACGTTAAAACATTCTTTAAAAAAGAAATAAAAAAAGATAAAAATAATCTTCTTTTAACCAAAAGTTTTTGCAGTTCCCTCTTTTGCCCACAGATTTTGTACCTAACCATTTAGCTAAAAGTTTTTGCACTTTCATTGTAGCAAAAAAGTTTTTGGTATCTTCTTCTTGTAGGCAAAAGTTGTTGCGCCCCCTCCTTTCTGCCACAAAAATCTGTGCTATTTCCTTTAAGCAAAACCTTTTTGCGCCTTCCTCTTGTTGCCAAAACCTTTTGCACCCATTCCTGTTGTCAAAGATTTTTTGTACCCCTCTTTCTGCCAGAAGTTCCTTTTAGCGAAAAAGTTCCTGCACCCTCCTCTTTTTGCCAATGGTTTTTGCACTTCTTCTTTTTGCCAAGTTTTTGCTTTTGTCCTCACTTGTGAAAGCACTTGCCGCACAATCCATACAAATGAGGACGATCTGGTTGCTTCAAAATATGCTATAATATACCACCCATGTCGTGTATGGACATTGAGGCTGAATCATATTTCCATTTGTGGTACGCAGGTATATATTCTGAGGCTGCTGAAAGTGATGACATATAAACTGTTGAATTTGAGGAAGTTTTGTCACAGTGATGTGTCTCAACACTCTTTGCAAACGAGTTATTTGATATTTCTTTGGACTGACAAATGAAGAGCAATTTATTCTGTGAGGAACTCTTCAGGTTCTTCCTGGAATCTTGGCATTTCCTTGGCTATGCACCAATGTAGCCTGACCATGTCCCAGCATGCAAAGTTTAGCAAAATCCATGACAGTTTCTCTTATATTGTTATGCCCGTTTGATGAGTTTTTAGATTGGGAATAAAAGCCAAAGAACCCTTTGGATTCACTGGTCTGAATTATAATTATTTAAGAAACTGTCATACATTTGGTCTGTTTAGACTGAGCAGCGGGAGGCCTAGTTGTTACGGAGATGTCTCTGTGACTGGAAGGTCATGGAGTCAAATACCAGGACCCACTTGAGTGAAAGGGTTTAATACAGAAGATCAGTATAGCATATAAAATAATACATTCTGTAGAGAAAATTAAAAAAATTGAATAAATGTGGTCATATATTCCTTATTCAGAACGTAGTGTTTTAGTCTTTAATATGTAATTTCATTAATTTTAATGCAGAGTACCTTAAATTTGACCCTACAAAATTCATTCACACTGATTTCGCTGCTCTCCAGAAGAAACAGGGGGCAGTATAAGGTGCTTCTGTACATGAAAAAATGGAAAAATGTTTTAAATGCATTATAATATAGAAATTGAAATGTCACTTATATTATGAATTCATTTATTAGGCCTCATTAACCTTACGCATGTGATCAAAAAACAAATTGGCAGATCATAGGTGAGTGTGGAAATTTATATGGAAATCATGCACTTTTTACTCATCTACATTGAATTGCTGCGTACATTTCCCACCTTAAGGATCTTAAACTAAAAGGACCCCTCCAAAAAAAACTACACCACACTCAACCATCCCTGTCTTTATGGGACTTGATTTGTGCATCTGGAAATAAGGGGCCTAGCTCAAACTCTGAAACACAGGTGCGTCCCAATACTTTTGTCCACATAGTGTACATGCTAGGCAAGGTCTCAAGAAACAATGTCTGCAGACTTAGCCAAAAATTGAGTTTCTGGTACTGTCTGACTTCCTCCTAGGACTCTCCAGCAGTGGCCAGTTCTCCCTAATTCTGCTCTATTCTTACCAGCATTAGGAATTCCTGGTTTTCTTTCATGCACATCCTGGGGGTTCGTTTATGAGGTATAGGTTGGAGTGATGATCTAAGAAGAGCTGCACATCATGAACAAAAAGAGATCTGTACATAATGAAGCCCAAAAGAAATGGCCTGAATGTAGATGGAGCCTGGTCTTGGATGAAATTGTACCGTCTGTGGTAATTCTCAGCTGAAAATGAACTGCCATCTAGGGACTATGCTTAATCTGTTTCCAGATCACAAGCCCTAAATGTTCCATAATATCAAGAAGAGGAAAGAGAAAGGGGTTCAAATACGCTTAAAAATTAGCATCAGGTAATTTCACAAGCTCTGGAAGCACTGCTTTTGGCCAAAGATGAATCTGGTAGTTCCTGATCATTACTTCCTCCTAGAGAAAAGCGGCAGCAAAGGCCGGTTCTCCCTGACTCAGCCTTATTTGGCAAAGCAATTTCCTGCCAATGCAAAAAAAAAAAAAAAAAAACCTTACAGAAAAGGTCTTCTTCAGAAAAGCGGGGTGTGTCATCTGCAACTTGGCACTTTTACAGGAATGCAGGCAGATCACGCACACAGAACATGAAAGCGACAAGCTGTGTCTCTGCACCTTAACATACAGCTCATCTCGTTTGGATGTAAATTCTCTTCCAGGGCTGTTCATATATGTGGATTACCCTGGGATGGCTTGAAGAGGTATTCAAGAACATCACATCATTTTAGTTGTAAAGTAGTTCAACTGAATGGCTTCCATCAACACAGCACCCGAAGCAGTGTATTTGCTACTGAGTCCACACAGTTATACCCTGAAAACAATATTTAGCAGCTCGTCATGGTTGTGGCATGACAGCAATGAGCATGTTTACATATTCAAAACACAATTCAGAACATGATTCATCTGCTCTAGAGTCCAGTTTTACACCACTCCAGCCGACATTTTGTATTGCACATAGTGATACTAGGCTTGTGTGCTGCGCCTTGGTCATTTAAACCCATTTAACAATTAATGTTTTTAAATAAATCTTAAGATCTTTTAGAAAGGCATTTTCATAAAACATTTTACAGATTTTTCTGTTTTTGCTCTTATTTTTGTTTGTTTTTCTTTTACTCTGTGGAACTTTGAGATATGCAATACAAAAAATAAAATGTATTATTAATAAAATGTAAATTACTATTATTATAACAAAGCTCCGGTTCTTGAATTGATGTTACTTCCAGCCCTTGGCCGCCCCATTCTTAGAGTTGTCATGGCCGACCCCTTCAGGACAGTGGTTGTTGCTAATACAGGCTTCCATTTCACAACAATAACACTTACGGTTGACCAGGGCAGATCTAGCAGATTCAAACTTTTCCAAAGCAGCTGAAAGGTGGCATCCTACGACAATGCCATTCACTAAGCTCTTCAGTACGACCTGTTCTACTGCCAGGTGTTTATTTTGACATCTGCACTAATAGAACCTTGAGGATTTTATACTTGGCAACTGAAGAAATAAAGATTCTAATTCTGATCCCAATATATCATTGTGGTTTTAACTTGTTAAAAATGGTTCCTGCTATTGTTTTTATGACAGAGGTACATAGTTGATAGACCAGTTATCTACAATCTGATACTCACATGTAAAAAATGTTTTTGTTTTTCTAGCAAGGACAGTGATATTATGTATAATATTTTGCCTGAGCCATATTAAATGTACTTTTCTGGCTGTTGATCAATCAATAGCTTTTCGCACAATCCCACAAAATAATATAGTTGAAACAAATGGCTGTCTTTTATTTACAATATATTCGAGCCAGCATTGGTCCCAATATTGCTCTTTGCTAAACAGTTTTAGTGGCCTGCTTTCAAGGCAAGGCTCTTAACAGAATGGGTTTGCCAGAATCCGCTCTTGAGACAAAAAGCAGAACCAGCAATTTCCAAACCAACTGTTGTGCAACAAGACAATAATTTACTTGTTTTTGATCTATGAGTTTAAACAAACAATCCTATCACTTTTTTCCATTGAGGACAGATTGGTAATCTTTATTTTACGTTCCCATCCTTAGTCAAGGGGGTCTGCTACACCATGTTTTTATCTTAGATAGATATGTAGGTAGGTAGGTAGATAGATAGATAGATAGAGAGAGAGAGAGATAGATAGATAGATAGATAGATAGATAGATAGATAGATAGATAGATAGATAGAGAGATAGATAGATAGATAGAGA
>JBBMFX010000080.1:3092559-3113307 GCA_037832545.1 Rhabdalestes septentrionalis | reverse complement strand
AACATCCGCAAGTCAAGCTCCCTCGCTTTGTGTTTCCAAAGGTCACTGCGCTGCTTGCTGTTTAGTCTCACTGCATCCTCTTCAAAATAAAGGGCTGCCATGTCACCTCTTTTTTTTTGGAAAATGAAAATCTCGCTCTGCTTCTTTACCACTGATGTTATGTTTGGTTGTTTGGTTGTCAAAATAAGTACATCATGGAATGTGACATTTTCTTAAATAAACATTATCGGCTGGATTTTCGTCCGTGTGAAGGTCAGAGGGGAGCACTCTATATAAGCATCACTGGACCAGAGGACACACACAAGTGCAATGTAGCTTGTGGAACCTGAGCTGATCTGCTTGCCCTGAACTGCTGTCACCAGAGTAAGGAGAAATATTGAAATGTTTTGGCTTTGTGACATCACAAAACCTAAGATTAGAAATGGGCTGACCTCACAGCTTGCTTGTCATATGTGGACTTTATGGAGGGGGGAGAGAACATAGCATTTGAAACAATATGGATGAGCTATTTATAGCGGGGGTGTCCAACTCTGGTCCTGGAGGTTGGGTGTCCAGCACTGTTTTAATGGTTCTCCTCCTGAAACACATTCACTAAACATGACAATTAACTGTTGAAGTGAACCAGGAGTTTCTGAGCAGGGAAATCGCCAAAACGTGCCGGACCACGAACCTCCAGCACCCCTGATTTATGGGCTTTTTTCATTTCAGAACATTTTTGATATGGAGCTTTTGATATCTTGAAGGCATTTTAAGTGAAATATGTAGCAGTAAAAGCACAATCCTGATATGTTACGTATATTGTTCAGCTCTAAACCTTAGCACACATTGACCAACCATGTCAAAACCAAGGATAAATCAATGGAATACAATAGCAAGTGTTTCAAAAGGATATCAACCACCTAAGATACCATAGCAACCATTTAGCAACCATCTAGAATAATACAGCAATTGCCTTGGAGCACCTAGAATAAAACCAACACGACTAAACCATAGCAACCACCTAGGAACACCCTTCAACATCCTAGCAACCGCATTGCAAACTGTCATCAATCATTTCACACAGGTTGTTGTTGATTTATATGTCTATGTAAATAAACACAGCTCTAGTCCTAGCTGACCCACGAGTCCCTGTTTAGAGGCAGGGATGTTTGTCACCTTGAACAATGTAATAAACCATATGAAGGAAAACTATTATACACAGCATTCAACCAGGAGGGCACCAGTGTAGTCTGAGGGCAAAAGGACAGGGGACCAAGCTGTGCACATGCTTGTATGGCCAACATCCAAGTGTGATGTACAACCCATGCACATATAAAGAGGCCATTTGTCATGCTGGAACACACCACACAGTGTGAACCAGTTCTCTGCGTTTAACCCATGCACCAAGTAAAGCAGTGGGCGCCGCAATGTGCAAGAACGATATCTTGCTCATGAGAACCTCAGTGGTGCCAGTGGCCATCCTGGGATTTAGACCCACAACCTTCTGATAACAGGGGTAAATCCCTAACCACCAGGACCCCAGCTGCCGCTGCATAGGTGTATTCGATCATTCAGTGCCTAGGTTTTCTGTTGTACCTCCATTCTACACCCAGAGCTTGTTATCCCGTAGAGAAATATGGGGCAGCTGGTGGTCTGGTGGTTCAGGAGTTGCTCCTGTGATCAGAAGGTTCGAATCCCAGGACTGCCAGTGGCACCACACACTGCTCCACCGACGCCATTGTTGGCAGCCCACAGCTTCACTGAGATGGATGGGTTAAATGCACTCTAATGCCCTTTGGGATCAATTTAGTATGTACTAAATAAACAATAAAAAAATTGGATATGTGGAACTGCGTATCTAGCACAGTACTGAAAAATGCATCGCTGCAAAACAACTACAAATGATATATTTTTTCAATGAATAAAAAATTCAGGGCACTATTAATCATTTAAATGAAAACATGGGTTCTATTAAGTTTTCAAATTTGGCAAGTCTCTTAAAAATAAACTCTCCCAAACGCTCTGTCTGTGACTCGTCGTTGTCAGCGCTCGCTCCGTTCCCAAAACCATTCTCAAACTTGGCAGGGAAGCTTGGTTAGGCTCGCTGACTGGCCAAGCATGATCACAGATGGAGGAAAGCTCAAGCAACCCTTCTGAGATGATCTTGTCACTTTGAGTAGCCAGAATGAACCATGTTGGTCTAAAAAAAAAACTACACTTTCCTGTGATCATTCATTTATTCATTCACTGCCATGGAGACATACAGAAAGGAAGGTGAAAAGGCCTTAGAGAAAAGAGAAAGAATGAAAACACAGATGGAGAAAAAGAGTGAAATGTACATCAGGCCCGGAGTAGAATTGTGGATTTAACTACAACTGATAGTCATTGTAGGTCATGTAGTCCAGTTTCTATAAATATTCATAATTTGTTCATACATAGGGCCTTTGTTTTAATGTTATTAATGCATTTGATGAATTTCACCTTTTAACCCATCTGTTGTGCAGGGAATTCTATCATAAAGAAAGAAATCTGCATAATCTTTGTGATGTAAACCGAGTTGCAACATGGTTCACTGTTAAGAAACCTGCAATAACGTTGAAAGGAACCAGGGGTCACAATGTCACAATTCAAAGTATATCTGTTTTATTTATTATCCAAAACCACCAGTACTGTTAAATTGTTTTATTTGTCGACTGTAATACCAAGGATATTTTAAAGAATATGCGATAGCATATCCAGACACAGGCAAGGACAGTAAAAGAAAACAGCCAATTATCACAAGCAGGTGTATAAACAGGGAAGGGGTGAGGCAGATTGTGACATGTCGGGTCTCTAGAAAACAACAAAGTGAAGAACAGAATAAAACGAAAAGTCTCTAAGCCTAACTCAGATGTTTAGGGTTTTTTCCTAGCTGCAATCAAACAAAAACAACAATCAAAATGGGGGATGTCCGTCTGTAACCCTTATGTAAATTCTTACATGCTGCGCAATGCAAAGATATGATATTCAAGCTGGCCAAAGGAAAAGAGTGGCGTTTACAAGAAAGCAACATAGAACTAACAAAAATTATAAGTAATGGAGTTAGTTTTACACAAGACTAGGAGGAGGTGATAACATGAACCCAACCTGACAGAAGTAAACAAGATAGAATTTGTCCAAATGAATATTTACAAAGTAGAACAAGTGTTCGATACACAAGCTAACAGCACCTGTGGGCGTCAACATTGTTCCATGTGGTTAGGATACAATTAGTTTAAGCTGGCTTTACATGATGGTATATTCAGAAACACGTTTAACATAGTGTATGTGCAACCAGATGGTTATAGAATGCAAGATAAAACTAATCAAAGTTTCATTCGACATTTGAGGATTCTTCTTGTAAAGATGAAGGAAAGTAAAAAAAAAAATGATTATAGTATATGAATTTCCTTCTCGCATATCTTGTTGTCTTCTTAAAGAACCATCCACTGAAAGGTCTTGAACCAAAACTGTTTTTTCTATTCCTGACATCTTTGTATTTTAGTGTTTAAAGTGAGTAAACTGGCTCTTTTGAACACACCACAACACACAATGTAAACAGTGTGAAATGTTTTCTCTGTATTTAACACATTTGCAGAACCTAGGGAGCAGTGTGTGGGGATGTTATCTTGCTCATGAGTTGCACCACAGCCAATCCTGGGATTCAACCCCACAACCTTCTGATCACAGGGACAACTTGGAAGTTTCAGACTATGAGACTATAGCTTTGCAGATATCCAATCAGACAGCCATGCATGAGAGATAATTGAGTGAAAAATCATGTTTGTAGTTAAAATTGAGCTTTTTAAATTTTAGTTCTATGATTCTAACATTGCTAAAAACAATAGAAGCCAATAGTCTATTAGAAGCCTAAATTGCTCCTCTAAGCCTGCATAAACAACATGCGGATCTTCACTGAGGCGACACTGACATGTGAATGGGATTTTAAACTTAGTCTTAGTTTTAGTTCTATAGATTTCAAAGCAACTAAAGCTGTGTAGGTATCAGCATTACAGTAACACACTGGTTGGCCTCACTAATTAAAATTTAAATAGTAACAAAAAATAAATTATTAAAATCCCTACTATTTCCCCCGTCTGAACATTTTGTATCAAAACGCGGTCCTTCTTGAAGTATTTAGCTGTGAGGGGATTAAAAGACTGAGGAAATAAGGAAAAAAACTATGTATTTGAATCGTGGCATGTGCATAACTTTGGACACCCTACTAAGTCAGTCCTTATTAACATATTACAGCTTGCTGGTGCTTTTTAGACAGCAAGAAGTCTCATCTTAAGAGTTTCCACTTACTTTTCCTTGCAGAACACTTTAAGCACTCAGCATGCTTTAGCTTGCATTGCCTGAAGTATTTCATGGCTGGTTTGATTCATGTTGTGGATTGTTGTCCTGTAGAGGAAGGCAGGATATTTTCAGGGTCAACTTCTCTGTGATCCATTTGCCACCAGAATTAGCTGATATTTAAAGATATACATCCTTTCATCTACCTGTGTAAGGTTTTCTATGCTGCTGAATGCCACAGCACCTTAAAGCGTAATAGCTAAAGGCTTTCATCAAATGCAGGTGCTTTTATATATAGATTATATCCTTCCACTGGATTGTAGAATCATTTTCAATCTACCACCTGCTTAAAGCAGCCCACTGCTGTTACAATTATGGCCCTTATCCAGAGCCACTTACAGTCATTAGTTACAGGGACAGTCCATCTGGAGCACCTCAGTGTTAAGTGTCTGGCTTAAGGATACAATGGTGGAAAGTGAGGGGGTTTGAACCTGCAACTTTGTGGTAATTTGATTTACCAGCAAGTGTTATACCCACAAGGCCCCTACCACCCTGTTGAGTGGTAGCACAACTTGAACAGCTTGCTGAAGCTGAAGAGTGCCCAGACTTTTGCATACAATTGTCTATAGAACCTATGGATCCTCAGTACCTAGCAGTAATTGCTAAATAGGGAACATGATTCATGTACACTTGCTATTTGGTGAAATTTTCAAGAGGTTTACTGCAAATTAAACTGTTGAATTTTGCATATTTTTACAAGATAAATTATATTTCCATATTTTAGCACATTCATTTAAGCCAATAACTGTAATAGCATACGGTTCAAAGTGAAATGCTTTCTAACAAGTACACAAACTATATATTGACTAACAATATGTATATTGTTAATATGTACAATATGTATATACATACATAAATGCAGACCTATTATCAAAGGTTTCAGCGAGGCCCCTTACTTAGAGATCTTAATGCATCAGGAATGCCGAGACATTCCGGACAACACCATGCTTCCAACGTTGTGGACACAGTTTGGGGAAAACCTTTTCTGTTCCAGTGTGACTGTGTCCTAGTGCACAAAGCAGCTCCATAAAGACACAGCTGGAGGAGTTCAGTGTGGAAGAACTTGACTCTCCCACACAGAGTCCTGACCTCAACCCCATCCAGCACCTTTGGGATTAACTGGAATGGAGATTGCGATCCAGACCTTCTTGTCCAACATCAGTACCTGACCACACAAATGCTTTACCGAATTATTGGACACAAATACCCACGGATACTCCAAAATCTTGTGGAAAGTCTTCCAAAAGAACTGGAAACTGTTCTAGCTGCAAAGGGGGACCGACTCCATATTAAAGTCTTTGTGTTTGAATGCATTGTCAGAAAACCCTGTTGGAGTGATGGTCAGGCGTCCCAATACTTTTGTCTATATATTGTGTGTACCATAAGAAGACTGGTGTACTTGAGGAGTAACTCTGCAAAATTCCTGAAACTGCACATGAAGTGGTGGGGAAACTGCTGAATTATAAATGAACATAAATTAGCATAGTGCTGTTTGTGCCATATTACACATTCATCATCCGTGAGCTAGCATGCTACCTCTTGGCTAAAACTCTGGTAAGGGTGCTGGGAAAATAATACTTGTTTAATTTAGAGGACCATAGAAGTCCCCTTGGAGGACGAGTAGCACATTGACCCACTTCCCGGCTTCTATAATGGGCCATTTCATCAGTATCGCAGAATGAAAGTGATCACTTGTTTTGCTGTGAAACAGACTTCGGGTTTATATACTAATATTAATCATCGTACGCATTAGATTACAGTCTGGGTTTGTGAGGGCTTTGAAGGCCTAATAGCATTCTTTCTGGTCTATAGGAAAGTGTTATTTCTTATTGATAACAAGATTGGTGCACAGGAAAGGAAAATAACTGAGAATAAATCAGACGCTTTTACTTTGAAGCTGAACAAAGGGGCAGAGATTCATTCTTTTATTAGTAGTAGTATGATTATTATTTTTTTTATTATTATAAGCAATAGTAATAGTAGTAGTAGTAATATTAGTATTATTAATCTTTTCTATTCTTTGTTATTATAATTACCATTTTTTTTACATTTGATTATAATATTTACACATTTAAAAAGCATGGATATAACAACAACACTGCATGGTCTATTTGTCTTTTGCATATGAACGAGCTGTGAAGTTGAAGATGTGGTTAGTTATGTGGTTAGTCAATTGATTCATCCATGTAATTCTGGTCTCCGGTGGGGTACTGGTTATGATTGCTTTTTATCTAGACTCTTTCATTTGATGGGTACCCTTTTTAAAATTATTTTTCAGAACTAATGTCAAGTTGGCAGAATATTTTTTAAAAAGGGATGCATTTGGTGGTGCAGATGCATTCAGCACAACAAGGCCAACCTGTAAAAGCTCATTAATCTGCTAGCTGTGATTACAAAATTGGTTCTCTGGTCTGAAAACGATTCCTGCATATTTAAGGCATTTCTCCCCATTAGAGGTAATGATGCCCCGTCTTATTGAGACGTCTGAATGACGGGCACTCAAAGGCATCCAGTCATTTTGGAAGAAAGGGATGGATGCGGCGACTTTGAAGGCACATTCCACTCTCTAACAATTCATTTTCACCACAGCAGGTGCTTTAAAACTCACTTTGCAATGTTTTAATCTTGCCTGACCAGCATTCCTGTTTGAGTTTGCATGTGTTGCAGTCTGGTGCATTAAAATAAATACACCAGCATTTTTCTAACTAATTGCTATTGACTAGATTTGTATCATATCAATGATTACCACAGGCAACTGCCTACATAGGATCACCAAATAGCTACTGCAGCACAAATTAGCCCTTAGAACTCACTGTATTAGTCAAATCTGATTTTGACGAATATAAACGATGTAAAACAGTCTAAAGCCTGTGTTTGTTCTCCTACACACTTGCCAGTTGCTGGTCTTTCTCTCGGGGCCTATTCTGAAAGTTCTCTCAGATTTTTTTTCTTTTTGTTTCTAAAACCTAACATTTAAAAAAATTGAGTATTGTTGTCCTTAAAGGCCATTTGTGTGAGACGCCATTTACATCTCAGTAGCAGTTATTATTATTACTACATGTTTTCTACATTACAGTAACTTTGGTTCTACACCAAACAACTGCTGCTTCAGGGGCTTCAATTACAGCTCACCTTGAACCTCCACTGCTCTAAAGTAGAGGTAGGCATGCATCAAGACTCTTACTATCGGTGGAATGATCTTCCTCTCACGATTAGACAGTCGCTCTCTGTCTTTAAATGTTGTCTGAAGACCCTCCTCTTCAAAGAGCACCATGGTGACTAGCTTTGCCCCACGTTTCATCTTGTTTATCTCTTCTTGCCCATCTCTCCCCACACCTCCATTAAAAAACAAAAAAAACCCTCCTTAATTTGCTCTAACTTCTGACTTTTCTTTGACAGGTTTTGTTTAGATGTGTCTGAGCTGGCAGTTACACAAACCAGGGGGTTTTCAGTAGAAAGAGCTGTTTTGCTATATGGCTGATTTACCATTTGTTGTGTTGCTGGCATAGATACTCGACGCTCACATTCTAGTTAAAAAGTGAAAGCTGAATATGACAGAACGGTCTGAATGAACATGCTGTCTGCTGCTTGAAATGACTTCCATGGAGAAATGTAACAAGTTGGCTGGGTGTTGGGCAAATGGTGATCTGGTGATTTGGGCTTTGTCCCTGTGATCAGAAGGTTGTGCGTTTGAATCCTAGGACTGCTAGTGTCATCACTGAGGTTCCTTTGAGTAAGTTATCATCCCCACACTGCTCCCCGTGCACCCCTCATTGGTGGCAGCCCACAGCTTCACTCGGTGAATGGGTTTAAATGCAGAGAAAGTGGCCTTTTTTTCTATATACTCCATTATGCTGGGAAAGAGATGGCACCAGGATGCACTATGAGAAGGAGGAAAGGCAGTTTGATCCTCTGGGCAATGTTCTGCTGGGAAACTTTTGGGTTGCAGCATTCACCTGGGTGTTAAGTTAACATGGACCACCAACCTAAACATTGTTGCTATAAGGTATAAGGTACCCTGTCATACTACAAAACTTGTTCAAGAATCATTTGAGGAGCATGAGAAAAAATTTCAATGTGCTGAAAACAAATTCCACAGATTTAAATCCAGTCGCGCATCTATGAAAGGGTGCTGGAAAAACACCTCCCGACTAAGAAAACGTATGTATGTTCTACTGCTAAACACTCGGTGCCACACACCTCAGCACACCTTCAGAGGTCTCAAGGAGTCCATGCCTTGACAGGGGACAATATTAGCCAGATGGTTTTAATGCTATGGGTGATAATATACCTGTGTATCCAACTTTGCCAGAGGAAAGTGTGTTACATAAAATAAAGCACCAACCCTAAGACCACCTAGCCTTTCAGAGTGACCACAATGGACAAATAAAATAAAAACTAAAGTCACCCTGAAAAGCTAATGGGGGGACTTCTTCCTATAAATTTGAGTTAATTGCAGACTGTTCCCCCCCATTAAATCCATGCACAGAGCCTGCAAGTCACTGATAAGAGTCCTGACATGATACACATCAGAGAAGTGTTTGAGGCAATTGGATCAATAAGCTCAGATGTTGGTCCTGCTCTTGTCTGCGGTGTCTCCCAATCATGAAGGGCTATAACAATGAAACCATTGACAAATTTGGGCCAGCGTGAGTAAAAAGGAGATGGAAAATGGTCAGGGGAGTGGACGGACTCTAATCTACAGCCACATTTCTGTCCGAGACAATCATGGGTAAACTGACCAGGATCAATGTGATAATGGCTGATGTACTCAGAGTGGCGCTCAGTTACAATTTCAGCTGTACGGTGGTCGCATGTGTGTGTGTGTGTGTGTGTGTGTGTGTGTGTGTGTGTGTGTGTGTGTGTGTGTGCGTGTGTTTGTGGGCTGAAAAAGTGCCCAACATTGGTTTGCTGTTTCTACGCATGAGAGGATCATTTGGTGGGTGTCTTTTCTGCTTCCTTTTCAAGCCATGAAAGGAATTTCATGCCTTTTCATGCTGTTTGTCATCACCTACCATTTAAGATTCTTTGCTGGATTACTCCCACTGTGAGAATGTAACGATCAAGCACTTAGACAGAAGATATAAAAGTATGCGGTTAGACAGAAGATATAAAAGTACGAGTATGGCAGTGATCTCTCTGGCTTGCTCCTAGTTGCAAGACTCATTACAAGGTGCAAGTTGCAGAAATAAATTATAAACGTTTGGCCCTATACTCTACTTTTACTACCACAGCCTTTCAGAAATGTCTGACGCATTCCATGGCTTCTAGAACTCCACATAAAAAGAATACACAAACAAGCAGATACTTATGATGTTACCTACACTACAAGTCAAAGGTTTGGACACAGCTTCTCATTCAATGCTTTCCTTAGCTTTTATTACTCTAGAATAATATTGAAAACATCACCTATTGCTCTGATGACAGCTTTGCACACTCTTAGCATTTTCCTATCAGATTCATGAAGTGTCGACCTGGAATGGTATTTAATTGACGGGTATTTAGTGCAAGTGCAACCATCCACTCTTTCTCCCTATAAATTACAGTGTTGACCCAACCACCAAAATCTATCATTTGAATGATTAAGACTAAGCCTCTTATTAACCAATCAAAATGTGAAAACACGCACTGCACTGGATATTATTTGGCCAAAATTCTATACCGCCACAGACAAAAGGATGTGGCAAAAAATAACAATAAAATAACAAAACTTAAGAACGATAAAGGTGTGATTCATGCATGTGAAGAACCTTGTACATAATGTAAAGGTCCTACAGCAATACAATGGTTCTAGAACCACATACGCAGTAGTAATGCGAGTGGTCCCTTAAACATGTGAACACACCACAGCATGAACTGTGTGAGAATCTTTCTCTGCATTTACACATTCACCAAGTGAAGCAGTGTGTGAGGACAGTACCTCCCTCAAGGGTACCTCAGTGATGACAGAAACCCACAATCACTGGCTTGCATGGAAATACCATAACCACTAGTCCACCAGCTGCCATATTATAGCCAAGTCAAATCTTTTATTCCTCATTTCTTTAAGCATGCACAGAGCTGGCTTTATCCAGAACAGAAGAAACCACTGAATTGAAGGTAGTCTGTAGGTGCTCTGCTAATAATGCAACATTTCTTTTTTTATTTTATTCTATGCTGTGGTCAATAAAGCAAGCTGCATGTAAGAATGCCTGCTAAATGCTTGGCCTTGTGAAAGTCAAAAAATGGATCTGTCGACTAAATAAAAAGGGTAAGCTCAGTAAGAGAAGTCTTTTTCCACCAAAACATTTTTCAGTGCCATAATTCTCCTCCAATAAAAAAAACCCAAACAATCAGTTTGGGAAACAATAACATGGACATATTGCACATATATAACATGGACATATTGCACAAATATAACATGGACATATTGCACATATATAACATGGACATATTGCACATATATAACATGGACATATTGCACATATATAACATGGACATATTTGCACAAACTTCTTCCACATGGATACCTGATCCTGTAAGCAAATCAGATGCACTCTATCTGTGAGTGTGGGAAACATGGCCAAATGAAATTTTCATCCTGTAACAATTTATAAGATTTAGCTTTGGAATGCAAATGTGTCACAGTTTGGACAAAATATTCAATGTGCTTTGAGGCAATTCACCATGCTTTTCTAATTTTTAGTGGACTTCTTAAGTTTACTTTTTTAGATTAAAAGTCCTGTAAGAGGTAAAAACAAACAATTCAGTATTAATTCCATTAACCAACATCAGTACTATAACCCAAGGGCTAAGTTTAACAATTCAATAGTTTGACTGAAGGATTTAAAAATCCGCATTGCAACATCTAAAAGTTAAATGAAATGAGTAATGTATCTACGCCATTAATATGTCAGTAGTAGGTCTTCTAAGGGTTAAAACATCAGCAGTACTGTTTTTAAGAGTCAGTAGTGTTTTGTTGTTGATGTTGTTTTGGTTTGGTTTGTTTGGTTTTGCTAAATGAAACATAGAGCCACGGTGATATATCATAATTGATTACTCTAATATAAAATAACCCCTACAAAGATGCAGTCACTTTTGATTATTCAGTCTGTTTCAAACGCAAAGGAGTCTGCAGGCAGTGATCATTAGTGCAGTAGGAACATTTTTTGGGGGGGATCGCATGTGGGCAGCCTTCTGCTTCCTTCATCTGGTTCCTTACTGGGCAGCCTGTGTTCTCATATGATATATGATAAAATGCAGGATTTGCTCGAAATCTCTGGTGAAATCATCTGATGAAATATAAGCAGCGCCAACTGGATTTTCGGAAATGTTTCTTGATTTTTGAAAGGTCCAACATTTTCTTTGAGATGAATGTACCATACCATAACTAACCTTATAACTGGTATAAGTAAGCTGTCACTGCTGTTTATGTTTAGCGGGTTAGCAAACATGCTAATTGGACCGATTTTTGGGTCAAACTTTTTTGCACTCATTTTACAAGGCGCAACCATCCTAAAATAAATTGTAATCAAAACACGTGCTCCGATCATGATTTAGGGTTTTTTTTTGTGCTAGGATGAACGCTTCATTTTTCATGCCAAGACATTGCTTCACTACCTGGAGAGTAGGAGAGAAATAATGAGTTTATTCCTTACCTTAACCTAACCCTGAACCTAACCTTTACCTTAAACTTTCCCTAAACCTAACCCTAACCTTAACCTAACCCTCACCTGACGGTAAGAGTCCCCAGTTAGCGCTAATACGGGTGATTTAATGCAGTGTGCATGAAAATATTGAGGGTAGTAGAGCCTTGTCCTAGCACAAAAATAAACTCTTAATGATCGGTTCACGGATTTGGATTAAATAGAATTTTGTTATGGCTGCATGAACAATCGTGAGATCGGGTTGGGAGGATGGCTGAACTCTACAACATGTGAGGTGCTGACTCTAAGAAGTAGAGGTTTCTAACAAACTATCTGGTGAGATTTTCCTGCACAGTCTTGGACCCCTGCAGTCAAGAACCACTCAAACTGCAACTTGTACAACTTGATTTAGTGGATTGAAATTGCATCATTCTTCCTTAACCTTGGCAAAAATAATGGTCTTTTTTTTCCTTCATGAGGTTAGCACAGGAGCCCACCAGTGCTTCCTCAGCAAAAACAGAAATCGAAGACTTTGTGAACTTGCTAAAAGTTTTCTTTCTTATCCATAACATTTTGATTGCAAAGCGCTCCCTAATTGGCTCCCAGCAAGCTGCGATTGTTGGCAAATTCTGTCCTGTACTGATTTTTCTTCTCAAACCGTTGTTTACACATGAGAGCAATAATTAATCACGCCACAAAAATCTTGCTGTGAGACAGACTGCAGTTTATTTTTTTAGTTGAATGAAAGCCAGTGCTTTTTGTTGCAGTATCAAATTTGTTTATGTTGTCCAAGAGCTGCTGAGTATTACAAAGGTACAGCACAAAGGGTGGCCACAGCTAGTCCAAGCAGACCAAATCGGCATGTCTGTGAACAGAGCTTGAAGGATAAGGCCAACAAGAATGTGTGGAGGCAACAACGAAACTAACATTTGATCTTTAACTGAAGAACCCCCCCCCCACCACCACCACCACCACCACCACCACCAAATTGGCACTGAAGGGTGTGAGAATTGCAGGATCTTCTGACTGCTCAGTTCAATGAAATTCAATCCAAATCAGTTCATATGTATAAGCATGCAATCTCAAAGAGTAAGAAACATTAATTTGCATAACATTTTTACAGAACATGCAGATTCTTTAACCTTCTATACACATATGTATCTCAAATAGAAAAATGCTTCTGTAGGTTCTTTCTGCTGGGGCATTTCACCTAGTTGGTATTTTGCCAACAGGACAGATGTTGACTTGTCTAAAGAAATCAATATAATCAGAAAAATTAAACTGTTTTCAGAATACCAGAGTGGCATATACTCTCTGTAAATGAAATGTTAAGCTGCTAGTGAGCAACAAAGAGTGAAAGGGGTTGGTTGAGAAAACTATTCACACCTGTTTACAAAAAGGGCCATGCCGGGACAAAAATGGACTGCATAACTAGCTATCTTGATGTAAAAAAACCTACAAACTGATGCAACAAACAATAGAAGACTTTTATAAACACTGCCATGTCCACTCATTAAATCTTGAATATGTCTTTTGCAAACCATGCACATTTACATTAGACAAACGGATCAACGACATCAACATAAATGCAGCTGCACTCAGCAGCAGGATGTACTAATCAAGAACTGCATTTGAATGTAATAATTTCATTAGTTCAATTAATTTTGGTGGCTGCGGGGAAAAGTAATCGAAGAAGCTTTTATTCAAAGGTTGCACCACTTCTTGCCACCTTTATTTTGAAGCACGTAGTGTCTGATTCTGTAGAATCTACAGTCTAGAAAATCATTTTTCTCATTAAAGATGTCCACTCTCTCAAAGTACCTCACTCTGTCTAAAGCAATGATGAAAGGGAAAATGTGAGCCAGTATATGAACGTATAAACTATTGCATTAGATAAGTTACAGCTACAAATACTCCACACCAAGTTTGGTATTTTTGGTCCTCATGGCTAAAAGAACCAGCAATGGCTCTCAGCAAACAAGACTCAAGGGTACCTGAGTGGTACTACTGGCAGTCCTAGGATTCAAATCCATGACCACGGATTAATAAACCGTACCCACAGATTCATAATCCGTGCGCTCATATTTGCTGACAAAAACCTAAATTAGCTTCATGTTTCGAAATACAACATCAGTTATATCATTACATTCAGCCAGAGAGCTGGCAACATGGAATGACAACATAACTTGGACATTATTTGCTTTATATTGCTTTTTACCTTCTCCTCTCAAAACACTGACAGAGTCGCGTCATCCAACCCTCCATCGTTTTTTAGAAAGTTAAGAAAATCCTCCATTTAAAAAAATAAACAATTCAATGAATCCAGGTGGCTGGTTGAATCTGCCGGCAAATACTGGGGGCGTGGCCACAAATACATGAAAAGAGTTTACAGTCCTGTGGGAACAGACTGCAAAAATGTGCGCACGCATTATGAATCTGTGGGTACGGATTCAAACACCGAACATTCGGCTCACAAAATTTGAGCGCACAGATTGTAAATTTGTGGGTACAGTTTATTAATCCGTGGGCACAATTTGTTAAACCGAGGGAACAGTTTAAGAACTCGTGAGTACGGTTTATAAACTGAGGGAACTAATTGCAAATCCATCGCCACAGATTGTATTTATTTCTCCTGCAGGTGACGCTGTGGGCTCCATAGGATTATCTCAATGACAGTAGTATATTACTCTACTCAAGAATACCCCCTTATTAATTATTAGCTGGTAGCCTAATGGTTGGGGCATTGCACTGCAATCTTGAAATCCTGGGTTCTATTCCTAAGACTGCTAAGGAATTTGAAGGTACCCTGAGTACGGTACCCTCCCCACACACTGCTCCCCAAGCACTGCCCACTGCTTCATGTGGTGAATGAATTAAATATAGAGGAAGAATATCGTGCTGTTCATGTATGAAACTGTTCACTTCAAACTGCATCTTGAACAATGTAAAACAATATAAAGGAAAACACATTTTTCATTTCAGGTTTCCAAAAAATTAAAAAAGTTATTTTTCAAATGGAAAAAGCTACCAGGCTCTTCTATTACTACTCACAGTGAGGCTCGCAATACGTAGTAAAGGATAGGCTCACAGAGCTCAGTGCTAACATGGCACAGCAAACCCCATACATAATCACACAGTTAGTCTGTCCCCATGGTAATTATATACTGTAAAGTAAAATAATCCCTAGAGTGAAAGTTTATAAACCTTAAATATGTCAAAAAACTGCTTGGCACCGTCCCTACACAAACATCCCCCTGAATGTAGAAAAAAAAGTTTCACAGATAAACACATATTAAAATGGAAACCCCACACAGAAAAATGAATTGCATCTCAAGGGTAGACTACTGTAACTCGCTCAAGCCTGCTCTTCCTCTGAGGTCCACATGACCTATACAAATGATTCAGTATTCAGTGGCATGTCTGGTCTTCAATAAACAAAAAATTCTCACATAGGACTTCAATTCTGTGAACCTCTCACTGGCTTCCTGAGGCTGCTATAATTCGATATGAAACTCTAACGCTCGCCTACAAAGCCAACTTACCTGTCAGCATTTATAAGCCCGGGGTCTCAGCTTGCCCTCTTAGAGCATCAAGCACAGCCCGACGTGACCCACCTCTTCCAAAGATCGAAGACATACATCAAGACTTTTCTCAGCTTTGTGATGGAATGAACTTCCCCTGACCAGTAGAACTGCTGAGACCCTCGCTGTCTTCAAACAGAGACTGAACATCCACCTCTTCACTGAGCACTTAGGAGAACAATTACATGTTCATGCCATGAACTTAACAACCCCATCAGTTTTCTGTGCCAACATGATCTGATGGATAACTAACATCTCTGGTAGAATCTTAGTCTACTAGCAGCTATTAAGTTGAAGTATAGGCTTACTAGTGTGAGGTAAATGTTTTCTTGTATGACACTCTTAGTAAGAGTGTCTGTAAATGTAGGTATAAATGTAAATACACAGTATATTACAGTAGAAATGAAAGTACTTATTTACAGTGTATAGTTCCCTTTAATCCCTGCACCATATATTAAAACTGTATAGGACTTCCTTTTGTTTACCCTATATATACTTTCAGTTGCAGCTAACTATAAACTTGCAGTCATTGTCGTTGTTGACTTCTCAGATCCAGAATGCTGGAGTGCAGAGCAAAACACTTTATTTGGATGGTTCACTGTAGAAAACCTGCAGAGGCTCAGCTTCTATTGAAATAACATTCAACTATATCTAGATTAAATGTTTAAAATAGAAGATTATATTCTATTTAACCAAAAGCTGAAAACCTCACTTTAACTTCAACCTAAAACTTTAAATCTTAATCCTAAACCTAAAACTTAACAGTGAAGGTTTTTGTAGGAACAATTAAAATAAAGTTCAACCCAGTTAATGTCTAATTACTTATGACTGCAGTATATGAGCACTTCAAATATTGTCAGTTGAAATTATGTGAAAAAAATATTGTTTTAATGGATAGTTTGTGTGTGTGAACAGACATATTTTTAAACATATGTTTGACTGTTTGGTGTAGCATTGGTTTTTTTTGAGCAGCTTTCATGGGAAACAAAAAAACAAAAAAAACATACACACAAAAAAATACATCAACTGGCACAAAATCCATCTAATATGGTATTAGTTGTCAAGATGGTCATAGGACCTAATATTGAACCTTGAGGAACTCACATGCTAATGATGTAAGTCAACATTTAATTTGAATGTAGTTTTAAAATATGATAATATATATATATATATATATAAGAAGCAAATGTGATGATGATGTGCTTTACGTGTTATCCTTTATTTTACTATGTTACAATTGACACCTGCTCAATTTCAGTAAAACAGCATGCAGAGGAAAACACAAGGAGTCCAAGGATAACATAATCTTTATTAATCCCCATAAAATCAAAATACTGTATTATATGCATAATCTATTTTATTTTAAACAGTAGTGTGACCACACAGTGAAAGATTAAGGTATCTAAACAGGGTCCTAATGCAATAAATAAATCCCTATTTATTCTCTATGAAACAGAAGTTTCTTTAAAGAATGATTTTGTCAGAGAGATGGTGAAAAACCTTTTGAAAGTTTAAAGAACCTCTGCAAATTCCTTGAAATTAATCTTAAATTGGTATAAAAGCATTAAATTATTAAAGCTTAAAAGTTCACTCACAAATCTCTTTCCAAAGAGGACCCTTTAGGGTAGCAAAACGATTCTTCTGTGGCATTGTAAAAGAGATGGCATCCCTTTAAGAATTCCTCAAATAATTTATCAGATGTTATCCAGCACTATTGTATTGTCCTCTGTGGTATCTTGCTTAATGCCTAGATAATACAGTTCCATGTATTATCTGCCCCGAAACCCTTCATCTAGCTCATACAGGGCAGGCGTAGGCATACATACACAGAGAATGAGGAACAGTGGGACATCTACATCCTTAGTTCAGATTATATTATGGTGATAGGTGACCGAAAACAAGTCCTTAAACGTTATAGAGTGTGAAATGCTCACAGTGAGAAGCCAACCAAAATGCAGTTTAGCCATAAACACATCTTTACACCAATTCTGCACTTTTTCATGACACATCAGCTCCTCCTCAGTCTGGATGCAGGTCTCACCGAATAATGAATTCATTGGGTATAGATGTGTGGTTGGCAGTGCAGTCCGCTGGGTGGATGCATAAATCCATTAATAAAATGAGGATGGATGTGTCAGGGGATGAATACCATGCTAATGCTATCTGCGGCACTCACATCACTTTGGCAAGTTGGATTATAATTTTATGCCCTTTACACTCTTAAATTAATGAAAGTCCACAACACACATGACACACGATCTTTACAAAGTGGCTAAAAGCACAAGCTTAACTTAGAACTGTACATGAGCATGAGCTTAGCAAATGTGCATGGCAGTGTGTATGCCTGAATATATGCAGTCAAACAATCTCATGTTCACACACATTTCAGCATGATATTTTAATATTCATATGTTTCGTGACATGTGGGTTCATGTCCCTTGGGGTACGAATATAGCTTTATTACCACAATGGAAAAATCTGCCATTGCATGAGTCATGCACTAGTGCCAGATGAATCATAGGTTTATATTTAGACAAAGCCTACGCTAATTTGACATTTACCTGTTTCCACTAAACACTGATGAGATGTGATAGGTTTCTCAACGAAGTTCACTCCTTTGATTTTTTTTGCGTTTTAGAGAGAAACTTTGGACACAGTTATGTTCTAGACTTGCAACTGGGCAAAAGGGAGGTAGAACTTGCACACAGAATGAAACGAATGAAAAAAATAACAAGCCAAATAACACCAACAACAACAATGCTAGCAATAACTCACACAGTCATTGCTACGGTGCTGCTGGACGGCGGCCTCCTTGGCCTTTCTAGTATCTAGATGTTGATTACATTATTCCAAAGTTTCACTGCTATTACGATTCTAGACAAAATTTTCTAGGTGGTTGCTAGGGTGTTGGTGGCAGGATGAAATGGCATTAGAGTTGTTGCTGTGGTGCAAGGTGTTGCTAACTAGTTGCTATTGTATCCCAGATAGCCGCCATAGTTTTGGCGAACTGCTTGCTACGGTATCTTTGGCAGCTGCTGGCATGTTGCTATGTGATCTCTAGTATCATGATCAAAAATCCATGTTATATGGTAAATATTTGGAAAACCTCCAATAAAAAATTCTGTATACAAGCACACCTCTCTCATTAAGACCAAACATTACTGAAGTTGGTTTGGTGTCTTCTTTGTATTCAAGAAAAAAAAAATCAAATTGAAATAGATGTAATTTGCAATACAGTGCACAAGCACTAATAAAGTGGAGCACAAGGGAGATGAGAGAGGTTCTCAGCATCGGCAGCACAGGGTCTGTTACTGCACATTAATTCTAATTTGCCAGTGCCTTTAAACACACTTATAATAGAAGGCAATGGGCAGGTTACTGATGCAACCTCCCTAAGGACTGTCTTCTAAGCATTGCAAATGTGTTTCGTCTTCTTCTACCTGCAAGGAAATGCATAAAATTACTGTCACCGGTAGTGGACCGATTGCTACAGATAAACCAGACAAGAGATTAAGGTTGAAAAATGCCAGAGCATTGCTTAAAGCAAGTCACACTTGAGGCTGAAAACATCTAGTATTGATAAACTCTACTGCAATTACGGGCGCCACTGAAAACCCCAGCCGCGCTTTCTTGATTTGAACTCATTTTGAGTTGGGCTCGGAGGGAAGAAAAGAGCCTGCCTGCTCTCTCCCACCTTTGAGTGCCACAGTCGCCCGCCATGGAGCCGTTCCCATAGCGGTGTCAGCTCTCATTTTCTCTTTCTTTTCTGCCTGTTTGCATGCATCCCCACACCGCTCCTCCCTGGGCAGCTCTCAGCATTATGACTGATTAGCCAAACTGATTTCCTATTCCGTCTTGTGTCTAAGAAGTTCAGACATTCCATCAAACTCGAACGGAACAGAGCGGTGGTGGTGGCGGAGAAGTGAGTGAAGCGGAGGCCCCCGAGGAAGCTCCAACGCGCCGCTCTTCTCTTCTGCTGATCAGAAAGAAGCACTCAGACGGGCACAGAAACATCTACATAAAGTTAAAAGAAAGGATCTGGATGGGTACAGGAGCTGTCATTGGCTAAAAAAAATAGAAACAAACCAAACAAAACACAAAAAACCTAGAAGTCTAGTTGTGGCATTCTAGGACCTGAGCAATTCCTTATGAACCATGCTGGGATTTGTAGGTTTTTGCAGAAGGGGAGGTGTCTTGGGAGTCAAGCATGGGTTTCGTTTAAGTCAAGCGGAAACGTTCAAGGTGAAGTTTCTACATGCATTCTTCAGTGCTATTTTTAATTTCATTCATTAGGTGATGGTCCAGAGCACTGATTTCACTGGGGTTTGGAAATTATTCTGAATTTTAGCTTCAGCTTGACATGACCGATGCTTTCTCTGATCTAATTATCAAATGCCCTGTAAATACAGCACATTAGATCATATTCATTGTCATATTCCATATCATATTCATAACATTTCAGGCTGCTATACTATACATGCAGCTACACTACACTGTTTACAGTACTTTGTTTACATTTCTCTGTTTAGATTATTCTGGGCATTCTGTTTACATTATTACGTTTACATTACTCTGGTCTCTCTTTACATTTTACTGTTCACATTATTCTGGTTAGCCTGTTTACATTACTCTGTTAACATTGCTCTGGTAACTGTTTATATTGTTCTGTGTACATTATACTGTTCACATTACTCTGTTCACATTAGTCTGTTTACATTGCTGTGATCACTTTGTTTACATTTGTTTGTTTACATTACTCTGTTTACATTACTCTGTTTACAATGCTCTGTTTACATTGCTCTGGTCACTTTGTTTACATTACTTTGGTTACTCTGTGCATATCACTCTGGTCACTCTGTTTACATTAGTCTGTTTCCATGACATTGTTAATATTACTCTAATATTACTCTAATATTACTCTGTTTACAATGTCTACACTGTTCTGTGGTCCGTTCTTCATACGTGGCTAACTCAGTTAGCTGGATTTGATTGTTGTGGATTTGTCCTGATCTTAGATTGTTTCGTTCTTCGATGCACGTCTTGGACTTGCTGTCATAGCAACATGTCCGTAAGCTTAAACCTGCTCGGGAGGGTTATGACTGGTTGAAATGGTGAGGTCACATCTGATTGGTTAAAGAGCACGAGTGATGCAAACTGACTCAAGTGTTAAAAGAAAAGTATCTTGCATT
>JBBMFX010000080.1:3056091-3078227 GCA_037832545.1 Rhabdalestes septentrionalis | reverse complement strand
GGGGGGCCACAGGGGTGGCCAGGGACATGTCTACAGAGGCACGGGCCTCCCTAGGCCTCCGTGTAGAACCGCCACTGGTGTCCACACACACTGCTCCCCAGGCAGCTGGGGAATGGGTTACATACAGAGAAAGAATTTCCCACAGTTCATACTATAAGAGGACACATCGATCTTTATAGGCTAATTCTGAGACAACTGACTAAGGGACATATAGCAGTAAATCTGTTCTTCACAACTTCACACAATGTGCAATACTGGAGCACAAAAATAACGTATACCGTCACTTTACACATTACACTGCACTGTAACTTTACACTTTATATTATGCAACTTGCTCCGCATTATGCACCGAGACTTCACATTATGCACATTCACCTTATGCAACTTGCCTCTGATTATTTATTGCTGTTGCTCTACTTTGTCTTCGATGTCTTTTATGCCTTACGTCTTATGTCTGTCTGCAAAAGGGAGGGGGGGGGGCTTTCAAGTAAGCATTTCATTGTGCTCTGTACGCTCTACTTTGTGTATATGACAATAAACCTCAATTTCAACTTCAACTTCAATAATGCACAGCAAAATGGAGACCAATGGAATCTAGTCTTCATGAGTCTTGCAGCTCTAATACTGAACTAAAGAAAGAAACCCTGCTTGATTGAAGGGAAGTCAGCAGCAGTGATTGTGGAAAGCATACTTGTGCCAGCATTACATTCTGTTAATGGACTAGCCTCTTATCTGCTGTTCTATACAAAAGAAGCAACATTATGACATTAAAAATGTCTTTTCTAACTTACCACATATGGAAAAGTGTCTTACTGTGGTGTTTTTGTGCTGAAGTATTCCTTTAAATATGACAAATTGTAGAACAGTTAGCATATTATGGCCATTACTGTTAATTATAATAATTATAGTGAGTTTTTCACCCATTCTTTTTACAGAAAGGTTCCTTTTTCGGTTAGCCATTAGTTATTTTAATGTTTTGTCTTCAAATGAATGCATCCATTCTGTATTGTCAGGACAGAATTGGTAAGAAAGAAGCACTGCAGTCTTGAGAACTTGGCACCGGCACGTGATCTTGTCTCTGCCCTCAAATTCCAATATTCATAGACCCTCTTCCTTCTCATCTGGCGAGACCAGTTTTAGCTGTATGGGTCCCACGAGTGAAGAATGAAGCTTCCTTGTAGTGAATCACCCCATGCTCCCCTCAGAGAGGTGAACCACAGATTATCCCATTAATATCTCGAGCTATTCACATGGGAAATGTGTGGAGGGGAAGTGTAGACCCAGCAGAAAAGCACATATTTACCCCTAGTGGGCAAAACTCTCCTTGGGTTGATTACCCCTAATCAGCACCATCCGTGGGGCTGTAAGCGAAGAGCTAAGGCCCTGTCAGTTAGTCGATAGAGTCTGGCAGGGCAGATTCGCTTCTGCCATGAATCTAAATCGTCACGCTCTGGGATGAAGACGAGCACAGAGAGAGAGGGAGAGAGAGAGAGAAAGAGAAAGAGAGAGAGAAAGAGAGAAACAGGTTCACGCCGCATCAATTGGTTTCCATGAATGTTCAACATCTATTAATATTAAGGCGTGTTTAAAAATGAATGAAGAATCGTCAGCTCAGGCATTTGAGATCAGGCTAACGGAGGCTCTGTTTATCATTAACCTCAGAAGCCATGGGTCTGATTGCTTTTGTATATGAGATCATTCATCTAATTATATCTCTATATGTCTTACTTTTGTCCCCCAAATACAAAGAGAACACCACGAAAATATGCAGATTCTCAGGATTTATTTTTTTAAAGAAAGAAGTATTGAACTGAACAGCCTTGCCCTAGTTTTTAAGAACTGCTGACAAGATTTGTCTCCTAATTTCTAAGATACAATTAGTGTTCTTTAAAGCAACATTTAAAAGAAAATGACAAAACATCAAATTAAGAGAAACGATGCAGCCTATACGGGACTTTAATCATTCAAAGAAAACTAATCTCTAGTTCTCTCTTACACAAAATGGTAATAACTAACTTTGACAAACTTCTAGTAGTGTTTTACCATCCAATTGGTCTCACTGTGAGAGGAGAGTGTGGATTACAGCAGTGTTTTTATACATTTTCTCATTAAATAAGATGTGATTCGGGTGATCAGTAATCAGTCCCTCATAAAGCAGAGTGAGGAGCTTGTCTAGGAATTGACCAGACACTGGCATGGAATGGTTGTCACACTCATAGAGATGCTGATTTCCAAACACATTGCATTTGGCTTTTATAATGGCTTTGGCAGTGTTACAGTGTTAGTATTACTATATGAAGTAGTTCTTTCATGTCTAAATTAACATTAAATATGCAATTAATGGTAAATTGCTTGCAGCATGCATGAAACAGTATTCATGTTTAAACAACTGAAAAATGACCTGTATAGCAGATAATATATGGACATATATACATACACTTTATGTACAAAAGTACTGGGAAAACTGATCATTACACCAACAGGGACTATTACATTTAGCAGAAGCCTTTTATCCAAAGCGACTTCCATTCCCTAACTACAGGGGGCCTCTACAGGTCTCCCTGGAGCAACTTGGGGATAAGGGTCTTGCTCAGGGACCCAGTGGTGGTGCTGGGGGTGGGATTCAAACCCAGGACCTCATAGCCCAGAGGCAAGTATCCTACCCACTGAGCTACATCCACCCCACCTGGACCATAACGACGTTGCATTCAAAATCATATATTTGAATATAGGATTGATCTCCCTTTGCAGCTAGAACAGTTTCCACCCTTCTTGGAAGACTTTCCACTGGATGTGGGAGTTTCTGTGGGAATTTGTGCCTATTCATTCTGTAGAGCATTTATGAGATCAGACACTGATGTTGGATGAGAAGGTCTGGCTCACAATCTCCTTTCCAGTTCATCCCAAAGGTGATGGATGGGGTTGAGGTCAGGACTCTGTGTGGGTCAGTCAAGTTCTTCCACACTGAACTCCTCCAGTCATGTCTTTATAGAGCTTGCTTTGTATACTGGGACATGGTCATTCTGGAATAGAAAAGATTCTTCCCCAAACTGTGTCCACAAATGTCCAAATTGTCTTGGTCTCCTGAAGCATAAAAATTGTGCTTCACTGGAAGTAAGGGGCCCAGCCAAAACCCCGAAAACCAGGTGTGTCCCAATACTTTTGTCCACGTAGTGTATATAAACATGCACACATTCACAGACGTTTTTATGACATGGCAATATTCGCAGTTAAGTGAATGAAGACCCAGAGTCCTAATTTGGACATGCTGCTGACTACAAAATGACATGACTGTGGAGATATTGGTTATTAGCTGTGATATCTTTTGCTTCAGGCTAAACACTACAGGCACTGATGATTTTGCTTCTTCCAACCCTTTTTCAGATTGCTGAATAAATTGCATGTCTGCTCTTAAACTGCAACAAAGATTAGCAAAAATCTTTTTTAGTCAATTCATGTTCATTTTTGACTATTCTGTATTTTCATCATTCTGTATTTTTCAACATTAATGAAGGCTTAGCTCTGCTCACATTTAACACACACAGAATATGCATTTAGGTCATAATTCATATACTTGATAGCATTCACACATAATGAGTATGTTCTTGCATGTAAAAAATAATAGATAGATGCTTTATTGTCATTGTATCAGTGTGCATCTGAGAGCCTGCAGATGCACAAAGTAAAATCAAAAATGAAATATAAAAATATAAAATACATAAACATATTAATAAAAAAAATGTAAAAAGAGATAAGTTGTAGGTTTAGGCTCAAAAAAATTTAAGTTGCATTATGTGCACACTTATTTACAGCAGAGATCAAGGTTGTATATACAAGTGGAATATTGCATTTGACTATATTTATATATATATATATATATTAGTGCTGTCAAGCGATTAACATTTTTGATCTAATTAGTTACATGGTGTGGCGATTAATTGATCAAATTAATCGCATTTAATCGCACATACATACAGACTAAAAAGAAGCAGTTTGTTTTACATTTATTATTGAAAACAAGCCTATAACTTGGGCTACAATGATCATGACATTTTTATCACTGACTGAACCAAACCTATGAATTAGGTTACAGTGTATGACAGTTGTAACTTTTGACAAACTTAGTCTACCAGCTCTCTCACACACTCCGCCCACAGCGCTGAGACTCTGGAGGTCTGGTTGGAGAAAGCTAATGTGGCTACTTCCAGCTCAGTTTTCCCTCTCCTGCTGCCTCTAGCTCGACCAACAGCTCTCCTACAGACACTATGACCACGTTCACCACTGCTACCCACTTTCCCGTGGGCAAAGTGTTTAAATAAACATGTTTTTGCTTCGTGTTGACTTTTGCCTCGCATGGCCGTGCAGCTGCACTCCAGTGTTGAACCAAGAGACACGCGAGCATCTTTTCCAAAAGGCAAATATTCCCCTTCAGAGTCATCACGGAGAACTTTTTATTTGCCATTTTGTCATTTTTTTCTTCCAAATCTCCGAACTGAACCGCGCCCTCTGGCTGCTCACGCAGCAGTGATCTGAGACTGAGGATCTGAGGTTCCCCTGCTGTTTACCCCAAACTTTGACCGGGAAGATGACGTAAAGCACTAATTGCATTAAAAATATTAACACGTTATTTTTTTCTGTGATTAATTTATCTAACCAACACTTTAAATTCCCAGCTCTAATATATATATTAATATATATCTGCTAGATTACGTATTTACAATGGCCTGTTCTTTTACTATGTATCCATCTGTGAGTAACTCATGTAATCATATTATTCTACCTAATTTCTCACAGGGAGTAGGTTTGTGATAAAACTGAAAGGGAATCAGGTTATATATCACATTTTATCTACACCTACTTTACAACTTGTTGTTGTTACTAATTTTCTACCTAACTAACAATATGTATTTGAAGCTAGAATCAGGTTTCCCACCCTAAGTCAGACTTAAAATTCCCTGACTTTCCCATTCGCTGATCAAAAAGCAGAATGTCCATGACCTCCCAAATAGAGTAATATAATGTAGGATGCTGAGCAGAAACGGGCATTTAAAGGGGTTACAGAATTCAAAACTGCTTTTACGTAATTGTCGTTGAATACAGGCAGCTCAGCATGTTGAATGGACCATTTCTACATGCATGTTTTATCTAGAAATGGTGCAATGGGCCATTCGGAACAAAGCAGCTCTAAATGCTATAAAGCTGCTTGATGTGGACGACTGGAGAAGGGCAGTGATGGGAAATTGAGACCAGGTGGATCTTTTCAGCGTCTTCATTTTGTAACATGTTTTGTCCCAGTCCCAGTTCTCCCATATTGGAGAGATGTCAGACAGATTTACATACTTTACATTTTGCCCGTCGGTCATCATCACTTTGGAAGAGCCTTAAATTCTTGATTTTCAAGCCAACTATCTTGAAATTTACACCTGGAACATTTCATAAGTTAGCAAGTGTAAGGACACATGTCAACACAGACTTCTAGAATGTTGCACATGTTTACAGCAGTTTTGAGCAAAACAAAAACACTCAGTGGGGACAAAGATTCACAAAATTCACATCATGTTTTGGCTACTGCACTATATGCTATTAACAAAATTCCTTGACAATTCCCTGACTTGGCACCCAAATGATCATGTTCCCTGACTTCCCCTGTCTGGAAATACCTTTACTGAAATTTCCTAATATTCCAGAAATTCTCTGACCCAGGAGAACCCTGTAGAAAATCCTACTTTACAAACATTTGAGGGGATCCTGGTGAACAACTTGGTCTAAAGGTGGAGAGGGCCATTTTGCCAGTTTTTGTCTAAGGCAACCTTGGTCCTCATTGTAAAATTATGAAGGTGTATAGTATATGTCACCCAACATTCCAAAATGGACGTGATCCTGAGACCTGGTAACATTTATTGTGTTAATATATTGCTTAATTTACACTAAACTTGTGCAATATAACTTAAGCCAAAGACGTTTTCAAGTATCTAGCTTGGTAGTTTAGTCTAAGAAACATTACTAATGTACCCTTAGACTGAGCCTTGGTTCTATTAAAATTGTAGAAATATCTGCCTTGTTAAATTATTTAAACTGTTGGTTGTGGGTGCGCATTTCGGAGCCAAATACCTGGAATGTATTCCGCTGCAAAAGGATTAGGTAGAGAGAGTATTGGAAAGAATGAACCCCTTCTATCTATTCATACTTTGTTGCTTTGCAGCTTGAAATGAACACACACACATACTAAACCTATTTTCTGCTACTAAATATAATACTCAAGTAAAAGATATGACAGCATTTTTATTTAAACAAAAAAGAGAACCCCTGATGTGGGTAATGGATCAAACCCTCCCAATAATCAATGCAATCAGGTATAACGCAGTCTCCATTCCACACCATGCGAATTGGCTTAGACCTGTGATCAGCTGTGAATGCTTTAATTTGTTCAGGATAAAAAACAGCTCTTCCCGGAGCATTCCAGTGGTAGTGCAGCTGAAGCCAAACAATCAACTATGGGTGGTAAGATCTCAGAGATAAACTTGCGTCTCTCAGAGCTTCAAGCGCTGCTGGTCTGGAAGAAGAGGATGACATACATCAAAACACTTTTCAGTCCTTGAGCCCCAGTTGTGGATCGAATTCCCTCTTGAAATCAGATCTGCGGAATCCTGGCTGACTTCAAGACTGACCAGTGGTGACTGACCAGTCCTCTCGTTTAACTTTTATATATCTTTTTCTATATTTAAGAAAAGCCTTAGGTCTTTACCCACTTAACTCTTTTTCCTTAGCTGTGTAAATTGACATGTTTTTAATTTGAACAGGGTTTGTTTTGGTGTGTAACTTAGCAGGCAGTAACATGGTATAAAAGCAAGAGTTAATATTAGTGTAGCTTTACAGGTTTGAAGAACAGATGTAGACTACTTAAGCACTAATGTAAGTCAATCTGGATAAGAGTGTCTGCTAAATGCTGTAAATGTAAATGTTGTGGACAGGCACGATTCAGAAGATGGATACAGTAAATTTGGCATTAAGAAATGGTAGGTGGCACTACTTTGAGCCACACCGGATGGGGTCGTCCCTCCAAACTGGATGGAGGAGGAACATGGTCAGAGGCTTTACTAAAAGACCTGCGGCAACTTTGATTTGATTTATGGCAAAAATGGTCATTGTGTGCATGTGACAACAAAATCACAAGTGCTCCATAAATATGGCTTATATGGGAGGGTGGCAGGACTCAAGTAAGGCCACATTGTGTCTTGCTTGAGATTTACCTTCTTAAAGATTCTAAAGGCAAGTGAAAAGATGTGTTATGGTCAGTTCATTTAAAATTTGAACACTTCCGCATACCAAATGGTGCAGAAAGTCAGTACATTTCACCCACCAGGTGTAAACTTACCCGTAGTAAAGCATGGTGGTGGTAGTGTCCCGCTGTGGGGTTTTTCTCTACTGCAGGGACTCGGGGACTTGTCAGGCAAGAAGGAAAAATGGACGAGGGAAAGCACCATCAAAGTATTATGGAAAAAAAACTTGCTGGAAAATACCATGAAAGTCTTGAGGGAATACATTGACAATGGGAAGAAGTTCACCTTGAAACAGAAAAATGACCCAAATCCCGCTGAAGAACTGACCACACAGAGGCAGAAGGAAAAAAAGACGAATGTCCTTGTATGGCTGAGTCTCCATATTCTACATAAAATTTGTGTTTTCACTGTAAGTCAATTTCAATCATGGTAAAATAGTGAAGCCAAATCATGGTGATATCAGAGGGATCATCAAGCACTGAACCATAACCAAATCCACTTTACTCCCCTAGTATACAGAATTATACATTTACAAGTGCAGAGTATGAAATATGCTAGACAATCTTGACTCGTTGTAGAATTGAAGGTTCATGTTTACTTTGTCAGCAGCAGCTGTCAACACACATAGTTTGGTGAGACGTTTATTCACACACCCACAGACCACCGTGCAGCAAATTGTAACACTTGACTTTCAACAGGGTGCAAGTAACAGAATCAATGCAGACAACACAGTAGATAACATTTACGTTTACAGCATTTAGCAGACGCCTTTTATCCAAAGCGACTTCCATTCCCTAGCTACAGGGGTTAAGAGTCTTGCTCAGAGACCCAGTGGTGTTTTTTTGCTGAAGGTAAAATTCGAACCCATGACCTCTTGGTCCAGAGGCTAGTATCCTACCCACTGAGCAATCTCCACCCACACTGATTAACACATCGGTGTACAGGAATGTAACAGCACAGTGTGAACATGACACAAACCTGGGAGAGGAGTGTTGCATCACAAGAGATTATTTCACAGAAGGCAGTAACAGCACTGAAGAAAATGCAAGGAATGACAGAAACATAAAATATACCAATGTAACAGAAATGTGAATATGATGTCAATCGGCGATGATGCAATAAAGACAATATAGCAATGTAACAGTAATATCAATTTCAAATGACACGTGAAAAAAAAAACATGTACAGTTTGGAGATACATCGTGTCTTTATTGTCACTGTACAAGTACAAGAACGCAGCCGATAAGTAAATAAGTAAAAAAAAGAAACAAATAATACTATAAAAGTACGACAATACACAACAGAGCTGTAGCGCTGGTCGTCCCTCGTAGGTGTTAAAACCACCAACAATGCCCAGAGCCTCACCTCCTCAACAGAAATAATCAGAATGGTGTTCTGTGCATGTTGCGTAATCCCGATGCATCAAAAGCACCTCATGAGAAAGTGCAAGAGGCTCTGCCGAATTTATTTGGCACGTCTTAGTCCTGCACGCAAATAAATCTGCTAGGTCAAAGCCGATGTCTGTGAAGCAGGCGCGATGTTGATGTTTCTATTCTAAGGAGCTGAGGGGTGAGGCTCTAAATAACCCCTTAGAGCGATTGTTGCACTCTCACTTTCTATAAATTAGTTCTTGCTTGCCAATATCCATAGTAACAAACATACATTTCCAGGCCCACATATAAAATACACTGAATTCATTACTTTATTTGGTTATTTCATTATTTATTTCTTTACTTGATTCGTTCTTTCTTTATCTACGTATTTATTTGCTTATGCACTCATTTGGCTATGGAAATGTTCTGTCTAATGTTTTGAAGGCTCATATGATTTTATAACCTTTGCTTTCTCAAACTAAAAGATTTCAGTAAGGACTATGGACTCTGTTGATGGTTCAAAACAAACAGTTTTACTTTCCATTCCAGTATATATGTAAACTAAGACCCAAACACAGCCTGCTTAGAATTTACTGCTGTCACAAAAACCCCTCCGGCCATTTGCGATCAAGCTACAAAGGATTTCTTCAGCAATGACCGCTTCTAGAAAGTCGTATAATACAACACCTCCAATAAGAGAATTTACATTAGTCTTAAAGACACAGGAACAAAACGATCAGTCTAATTCTAAAGGATAAAGAGAGGCAGGAAATATCAGATATTTATACCTGCAGTTGTCTTGAGGTTTTGAAAAGCAGAAATTGTGGACATGTTTTCAGAAATATGGATCCTATCAAGCAGACAAAAGGTAAGGGTTGCTAAAGACTATGAGGAAGGAACATGAGAGGTACAAAGAAG
Source organism: Rhabdalestes septentrionalis (assembly GCA_037832545.1). NCBI lineage: Eukaryota > Metazoa > Chordata > Actinopteri > Characiformes > Alestidae > Rhabdalestes > Rhabdalestes septentrionalis. The sequence continues at coordinate 3,068,656 of JBBMFX010000080.1, read as the reverse complement.
CAAAAGGGTCACAATCAGAAGTAAGATACATGAGCCAATAAGCAACGAACCCAAGAACTGGTTTCAGTAAATATAAAGGCTGTAAATTAGTCTATAACCTGGTGTTTGTTCTTCTACAGTCTTGCAGTTTGCTGCTCTTTCTCTTAGCCGCTCTCTGGACCCCTCCCTCTGTGGGTTTTCCCCACCCCCTTGTGGGCGGAGACTATCCTTAAATATCTCCCCAGTTCAAAGATCTTTAGTTGTTTTTTTGTTTTTAAGAACTAAAATGAAAGGAATTTGTAAATTTTTGTTTTTATGGGCATTTGCGTGTGTCATATTTGCATAATATTTAAACTCCAATGGTGTTTTTTGTTATTTCATGATTTTAAATTAAACAACTTTGGTTCTGTGCGACATTGATACACCAAACGAAGTATCAGTACAGATCAATGTTGCTCAGCTTTTACGATACATAATCTTTACACACACACTCCGCTTGCAAAAGACATTTTTTTGTGCTTCTTCTGTCTCTCCTTAAATGTTATTGCCAAAAAAGTGATTAAGCAATTAATGTGATTAAGGATTAAGTGGCTGCATATAATTGCCAATTTATTACAGGTAAGAGGTGGTTTAATCACTGCAACGCACAGTGGCTGATTGTTTTGTATAAAACAGCAACACAAGCTATTATGGAACACACATTCAACAAAATAATAACTGAAATAAGCCATTCTCAAAAAAAGTAGTGTTTAGATAATGCTATAGTTGCCAAGCAATCCAAGGAGCGCTGAAAGATATCCAGAGGCCATAACTGATTTCACAAATGTTTTAATATTGTACATATAATATTGAAGTTTTTAATAAAAATATCATTAGTGCAATGCGAATGTAGTAATGCTAATTTCTTCTGGTCAATTTATTTCTTATTTAACTGCAGTTTTACTGTGAATTTTACAGGTAATAAGGTCATTTGAAACCTATCAATGAAAATGAATGGAAGACCCATTCATTTGAATGTTTGCTGTCGTTTTAGTCTGTTATAACGATCGGATCAGTTACATTCTAGTTAAGAAAATAATCCAGTTTAATCAAACTACGTCTATAAGTCCCCATGTAAGCACACTTCCAGGTGTCCATGATCCCAAAATCTTTCCTTAAAAGAAAATTCATGGCACTCAGGTCTATTCAGGTTTAATTCAAACAAAAGGTCTACTCACCCTTTACTAATTAAAGACATCTGTCTCATCTGTCTAATTGCACTTATTGCAATTAGATGTGAATTAATTTTGGGAACAACTGCTCAGTTGATGCTACAAGAGACTGAAAAAAGGCCAAAAAAGTTCCTGTGCAATTCAACTATCACCAAAGGCATCAGAGGGGGAATTGGAGACTAATCAACAATACGGTTCTCTGGTTTCTGTTCGATGAGTTTGTTAATTCCTTTATGCTCCGGCTCGGCTCCTGAATTTAAAAATGCATCAACAAGGGGCTACAGTATATTACTTTTCAGCTTTTTATGATGCGAAATAAGGAATTCCAAGAAAATTCACAGAAGGGATGTCATTAGCTTATTTTCTTTGGTTTCCATTCACTGTTAGCCATGGATTTCTAACGCTAACATTCAAATTTTGAAATTTGGTGTATTTATATTTGGCTACATATGCTAACACAATTTGGTTTGCTCAACACAATGGCCACTAATGGCTAATTAGAACTAAGCAGCCAATACCTGCTTGTTTGATTGAACTAAATGACATTTGATTGAACTAAATGACAATTCCTGCTGCAACAGGTTTATGTACCCTTTTCAATCTGTTGTTGACACTATCCCTATAACATCATAACATGCTTAGAGGAGAAAGTTAACCGCCAATTCTGCTACATCAGCTACCAGATGCCCATGCTGGTTAACATTATGCATTAAATGATGGAGGGAGTCACCCACCCAGATGCCAAGGTGACCTGTGGTTTCCTGGACTCCCAGTCATGAATGGTAGTGGTACCACCAGGGGCTGAAGTTAATAATATTCATACATTTCCCATTAACTGACCTTGACTTTTAAAGCTAGTTGCTAAGATGCGGCGGTGATGATCCATTTGCTAAATTATGTTTTTTACAGCTTAAGAAGATTGTGAATTGTACATAAACATTTAGACAGCAAGTGCTTTGCTTGAGGAAATATATTTATCAGCTTTTTGCAGAGCCATGTTTCACTAGACCATGGCAGTAGCTAGCACTGTAGGAATAAGACGGCTAGTAGTAATGCAGCAACAATTTAGCAACCAGCTAGCAAGACAATATCACCAGTTAGAGTTCACCCACCAACACAAATGTAATTCTCACACAATACACACAATACAAATTCAGAAAATTCTACTTTTCATAAACTTTCTCGCAACTGCACACAAAATAATGGTACTGCACTGTAGTATACTGTTATATTCAAATGTATGAAAAACCTTGGTCAAATTACACATTTTAGGTTAATCCTTTAGTGGAAACTGGAAATTTAAAATACATTTTTGAAACTGTAAAAAGCATTTCCTGTAGATTTTGGCACATCAGTTGTGTTTGATATGCAAAAACCCCAAAACAAAGCACATTTTATGGTTTCCAATAAATAATATGTCGTAAATAAATATTAAAAGTGTGCAGAAGTGTGATCTCTAAAGAATCAGAATCAGAAAACGTTTTTTTAAAGCATAATAGAGAACCATTTGAATGTAGCTGTATGTTTGTTGTAAAGTTGAAAATGACCCACACTAAGATGTGATCTGAATGTTCTGGAAGTTCTTTACAAAAATTCCAAATATATGTTTCTCAATACCACTGTTTCCCTGGAGGCCCACCAGCCCAAACCTTTATGCTTTCCACGCATACGAGGATTATCAGTATCTGTAATGATCAAATTGTTCTCGAGTTGAATCAGGTGTATGAAAGCAGGAATGAAAGTGTGCAGAACAGAAGCGCCTCCAGGGATGTAGCCAGGAAACTCTGGTCATTTAGATATTGGATAATGACAATAACTAAACCAAGGTGCACCCTGCATACCAAACATCATCATTTTTGAAATGTAGTACATTATATACAGATTGACCAGAAACACTTACATTTTTGCAATTGCACACTTTGTCTGTCTCAGATCTCATATACTGTTGAGTTGGTAAAACTACAAAAGAAATGCTCATACCTCACACATGAGCAACTATGGATTCTGTTATTGAAGGTACTGTCCCAACTTTTCATAAATAATGGCCTGTATACACCGGACAGTACTTTGTTACAAAATAGTACTACATAAGAAAATGTTTACAATTATAGCTGATTTAGACACCTAGCCTCAGAAAACAAACAAAAAACAGCATAGCCAATATTGAAGCTAAAAAAGCAGAGATGCCAGGAATGAATTTTAAATGTCAAAAAAAAAGATCAAGTGCAAACTTTTTTATACAAAGTTTGGTGTAAAGGGAAATCAAGTTTGTGCATTGCTAAAACCCCTAGCTCAGAGCTTCAGACAACTTTAATGGGTCAGTTCTGCAGTGGATGAGGAGTGAAACACAGATGGCTTCCACTGCTAAACTACTCTGATAGGGATCAATCAACACATGCCGACTAAATGTTTCACAAGAGGCTACAATGGCAGCTTCTATAGTAGCACATGGTGCATGAGCAACTGATTGTTTATACATTGTATCCTCCGATTGGAAATATTTGTAGAACTGTATAATGAAAATAATACTTTGTCTAATTATAAAATAGCATAATTAAGTTAAAGTTAGAGAATATATTGTAAACACTATTTTTCTGTGATGGAAATACAGAGCAATTGAAATCACGCTTAACTGGAAAATGTAATGCATAAAAGATACATATGTGCGTCAGCAATGTGTACCATATGTACCATGCATCCCAAGGGGTACATAGAACTTGCCTAAATTTAGATCCTGTATTTGCTGTAATGAATTCTAGGTAATGTAGAGAGAGATTTAGTTCAATTTCCTTTTACAAGGACTGTCTAAGTGTCTTTATGAACACAGCAGTTTAAATGCTCCAAGGTTACTTAAGAAAATCTTGTCCCATTATTTTCAACTCAAGATTAAGAATCTTTGTCATTCCCCAGCATAGTTACTATTTTGGGGGTGTGGTGACAGAAATTATAGCTTGAAGGTATTCAGTACTGCGCAAACATCTTAGGCATGCAAGGTCTCTTGGCTCATGATGTTTTTACATTCCGACGAGTGCAATTTACAGGGGTTTAACCAACACAAGGACAGACAAGACTGCGGCTAGCATCTTGGATTTAACAGACACAGTGAGAGAATTCACCCAGAAAAGGTGAGAAGGGGCATTTTGGGCATTGTTTTAGAAGAACATATTTGACTGAGAGAAATTAGCCTCTCAAGGCAGGATGTTGTGCTAATAGGCCACAGCTAAGGCATCCAGAAAGCTGAATAATTTCATTACCAAGGCCAGCTATGACTGTGGCTACTACAGGTGCATCATGTCACAGTCGTGTATCATCTTCTTAGTCATGTTGGACTGTTTCTAGTGTTTATTTAGTATTGGCAGGCCAGTTATGCAAAAAATGGACAAAATTGCCAGGAATTGTTCATTAGGTGTATAGTACAGAGTGATAGACATAATCCTTGACATCCTTGACATCAAGCCTTTCTTATTGTTTTTCTATTTGTATAAGACTCAGTACAGGCATTCTTAACTCTGCAATCACGTGCATCCTAGTTGCTGAAGACAGAATTTGCTCGAGTACAATATGCTTGTATGTCCATCCATATAAACCATTCAAGTGAAATGGCCTTGTGTTCAAGATTCAAGACTTCATGAGTACACAGGGACCATCCAAATGCGCCATTGGAGAGACTCTACAACTCATCTTTATTGTCCTCCAATAATATATTTTTCCTCTCTTCAATGACTGTACACAATGATTTAATGCTTTATTTTCTTAGTGTATATGGTTTGATTTACAAATTGACCCTCCATGGATCATTCATACCTCGTATTTTGAAATATGAACCAATATCCTCTCAGCTTGACCTCGTTGCAAGCCGTGCGTTTACTTCAGGTAGTTGAATGCATATGATGCATTCAGAATCGAGTGGGAAATACTCGGCACAGCAAAACAAGGTTATATTGATCACCTTGGCACAATATATGGTGACTTCTTTTCAGAGGTACGACATACAGGGCGCAAAATAAAGTACACAAGCTGTTTGGCTGTTGTTCAGCCTCTGCACCTGCGTGCTCCCAGTAACTTCCAGTAACTTTAAGTCAATGGCACAAAGTGCACTTAGGTTGTCCAGGTAGCCAGGTTTTGTCTTGCTCCAAAATAAATAATCAGTAGCAATTCTGACCAGGAGGTTCAATCGGGGAAGCTGTGTATCATTATAGAAGCTGTTCTTTTTCTATTAAAGTATTACCTTCCAAACATAATAGAGTATTAGATTGCAATTTTGCCTCTAAAGTAAAGCATGCCAGCCGGTTATGTGGAGACAGTAAACTGCTAAAGCAGGACCTGACTATAAACAATGTACTTTTGGCTTCTTCCACTTCCCATTCAAAATTTTTCCTGACAGTATGGTGTATCACTGGTGTATCACATTTAAATTTGTCATATTAAGATTACATACAGAATTAGTGGCACCTTATTTAATTTGAGTGAAAACTGATCAAGAAATTCCCATCAAGGCTTACCAAATGTTGCTTTTACTCTGCAAACAAAGGAAATACACTATGTGGACAAAAGTATTGGGCCACCTGTTTTTAACTATGCCCCTTACCTGCAGTGAAGGTCAATCCTAATGCTCCAGCAGACCAAGACATTCTGGACAACAGCATGCTTTCAACTTTGTAAACACAGTTATGGAAGAACCTTTTCTATTCCAGCATGACTGTGTCCCAGTGCACAAAGTGAGCTCCATAAAGACACGGCTGGAAGAGTTCAATGTAGAAAAACTTGGAGTCCTGACCTTAACCCCGTCCAACACCTTTGGGATGAACTGGATCGGAGATTGTGCCTGACCCCAAAAATGCTCTACAGAATGAATGGGCGCAAATTCCACCACAAACTCCAAAATCCTCACAGAAATCCCCAATAGTGGAAGCTGTTGGAGCTGTAAAAGGCAGACCAAATTGAACTTGTCGCATTTCTTACTCTCCTGGCAACACGAGTTATCTTGATACACTGGAAGGGCCTTATCCCCACCCTCTCATTCACTCTGAATAAAGGATGCCCTTACCTATATGAAGTCAGAAAAGATTAAACATTTACTTCATGGTACTCAGGTTAAATTTTCTCAAATTTGGCAACCGGTTCTTAACCATGTCAAATCTCTTCAGTTGACCGATTCCTTAGTGGCTTAGGTAGACATCGGTATGTCTGTGTTTCATTTTTAATACTGAAGATTGATAGCACAACTTGTCCTTTTTTGCTGTCCTTGTGAGATTTTTTTGTACATTTATTTATTTATTTATTTTATTTAGTTACTTTTTTGTCTCACATGTTATTGTAATTGTGTTTACCCTCCTATTATTACCTTAGTAATTTTTTCTACAACTGTTTACTGTTTACTGAATTTTTGTTTTCTTGTTCACTCTACTGTATTAAGTTTGGAATGTTTATGTTGTGAATGTTATAAATAAATACATAGCAAAGATAATAATAATGTATTATTATTATTATTATTATTATTATTATTATTATTATTATTATTATTATTATTGTTTTTGTTATTATTATTTTAAAAAGGGGAGACCAACAAAGGGCATCTCAGTACTTTTGTCCATACAGTGTATGTAAATTCCATTGCAGTTCATTAAAAAATTTTACATGAATTTTGATGTGTGCTTTGGATCGTTGTCCTGCTGGAAGATCCAACCAAGGTTTAGTTTCTTGGCAGAGGCAGCCAGGGTTTGATTTACAGTCACCTGGTGCTTCCTGGAATCCAATATGGAATGTGTTATAACACTGCCAGGGTCCTTGAAGAACAAACCCCGCTACATCACATAATTCCCCTTTGGTATTAGGTGCTTTGCTCTGCAGCCATCTTTATTTCTATGCCAAACCCACCCTGACTGTTTGGAGTCAAAGAGCTCAATTTTCTAAAAGTTTAATAATTAGGGATGCGTAGCGTTAGGATATTAGTGATACTGATAGACACTGATAGTGATATTCTTACTGAAACTACTTCTATGGGAAATTTGGTGAAAAATTAAGATGTTACATGAAAATATTCAGCAATCAGTATTACTGTTTTGGAGAAATAGCTCCGTTTTCTGAGTTTCAAATTTATATATACTATATATTTTTTAATTAATACCTTTGCGGTGCTGGGTGACTTCAGTTATAAGAAGCATCAAAACTCTCAGTGAAGGACTCATACCACCTGGGAAGATAAAGGGTGGCACTGTAAACACTAAATAGATACATATTGTGAACATTTAAACATTTTATGTCTTACTTTAAAGTCTCTATATTACGCATAATTTGAACAAAAGTATTGGGACATACCAGTTTTTCAGGGTTTGGGCTAGACCCCTTACTTCCAGTGAAGGACAGTCTTAATGCTTCAGCAGACCAAGATATTTTAGACAATGTCATGCTTTCAGCTTTGTTTTGGGAAGAACCTTTTCTATTCCAGCACGACTGTGCCCCAGAACACAAATTGAGGTCATGCGTCCCAAAAATTCTGACCATATAACGCATCACCAGGTGCACCCACAAGGTTTATATTATTTTAAATGCTCTGAATTAGCTGTTCGTAATGGTTTGGCCATTATCAAATTTGCCATGGTTTGAGTGTTCGCCAGTTTCTCTGCTATCCAACATGTCAACAAGACTTGAGTCTATGCTTACTGTCTGTCCCAGACTTTGACATGCAGAGTTGTTATTCATCTTCATCCATGAGTGGTCAGAATGTTTTGGCTCATTGTTAAAATAGCCACGTTTTAAAATTGCTGCCACCAAAAAATGAAAAAAATTATATTAGAAACTGGATGGATGGATGGAGTATCTTTTAATGTAAACAAATGTAATATTTTATCCCAAGCCACTTTAATCTATTTATATTGGTCTTTCACACTGTCGCAGATATTTTCAACATGTCAAAATATAAAAACATGTTTTTTTCTGACAGTGTCTATAAGCAAGTGTTTCTTTTTTAGCCTGCTGGAAAAGTTGCTCTTTTCTAGCCTGCTCTTTTATTCCCCAACCACGATACTACTCTGGGAATAGTGCCAATTTATAAACTGTGTATACTGAACTATTCAAAGCACGACAGCATTAACAATATCATTTTCTTCTTCTTTCTGCCTTTACAGCACTTAAGGCAAAAATGACAAGACTCAGCTGCAATCATAACCAAGTTTAAATGGAAACATAGCCATGCATTGGTCCTGTATTCACCTGACCCCTTAACCCATACTGCTCCTGACACATCTCTGCTTTTCTCTCATCCATCAAGCCACTGCAGCAGCTCAATATCCCCCTTATATCCCTTAAACATAAACTCTCTTCCATCAAATTCAGCATCACTCAGAATCTCCCCCTTCCAACACTGCACAAAATTTACAAAAGATCTTCAAAATCTCTCGTGCTGCTTCATAATTTTTCACCCGTCATAGGTCACACTGAAATTCTTCCTCTGTATTTAACCCATATACTAAGTGACGCAGTGAGCAGCCAGTGTTGCACCAGGGGAGCAGTGTGTGAGGACAGTACCTTGCTAAAGTGTACCTCAGTGGTGTCACTGGCAGTCCTGGGATTTGAAGCCTTCTGATCGCAGGGGCAACTCCTTAATGACTTAATGACCGGACCAACAACCATGGGATTATATTAATGGCAAAAGCAAGACTAAACATAAGTGTAGCTAGCAGTGATGGGAATAACGGCACTATAAATAAACGGCGATACTATTTTTAAATTACTTTGCCTGGTAATTAGTTACTTTTATAGTGATGTAACTGAGTTACTATATGTGAGAAGTAACTAGTTACTTTTTTAAAGGTACTTGCCCAACACTGGTAGCTAGAGTCCCGGTGATTGGCTCATGTTATCAGAAGGTCATGGTTTTGAATACCATGATTGCTAACAGTTGGAAACTCATACTTATATTTACGGCATTCAGCAGAGGCCTTTATCCAAGGTGACTTTCTAACTACAGGGGACAGTCTCCCTGGAGCAACTTGGGGATAAGGGTCTTGCTCAGGGACCCAGTGGTGGTGCTGGAGGTGGAATTCGAACCCAGTACCTCATGGTCCAGAGGCAAGTATCCTACCCATTGAGCCACCTCCACTTAGTCAGGCTAAATGAGTTAGCATTTCAACAGAAATCTAATCTCTTTTTTAGATAGTCTTCCCATGTTTTACAACTGTTTTAAATGTCTTGCTTCAATTTATTTCCGAACCCAGATGTCTGTGTGGCTTAAACCCCTTGATTTTCATTTCACCATCCATTTTGGCAAGTTAGAGTGCTCAGACAGCTTGGCAATATGCCCTAGAGTGCACTGCATATAGAGTATGTCGATTATTTTCTACATGCTGTGTGTAGTACTCAGCAAAACATACAGAAAATAACTGAAAATAAAGCAAAACACAATTTTGCCAATTATAGTTGGTTTTAAATCAAATACCTATTTTTTGTGATACAAAAAACATTTTCTGATTGATCTCAGGCTTGCAAACAACTGTCCAAGTCAGAAAACTATTAAAATAAATGTGTTCTGCTAAGAATTCTCTTTGACTGCTTAGACCTTGGAGCCAGTCATAATTGGTACATTTCAATGGCAAGTTGTAGTAGCTATATTGCCTCATATAGGTAGTAAGTATGAAACATCCCATAGTCTGTTCAGTTTGTGCGCATGCAAACATAGTATAAGGTTCATATGCATGAATCCGTGGGCTTGATCTCTCTCTGTGCTGGTGTCTCAGCACTCTCTCCCGGTCAACTGACATTATTTTTACTCCCAACTTTATTGTGCATGAAGGAGTCATGGAATGAAGCTTAAACCAACCAGACACAACAGGTGTTGCACATAAAGACTGAATTCTTTGTACGTTGGAGGAAATCTGCCAAACAATCCTGTTATTCAAGAGACATCTTACAAGTTTGCTTCAATTAGAGAGAGATGGGGTCCTTTGAGAATATTCAGTCATTGGACAGGTTGGGATAAAGGCATTTCTCTCATTCAGAACTTATCATAAGCTTTTCTTGAAGAGAGCATTTTTAGAGTATAGTAATTTCACCAAAACCATAAAAAAAAACCTTAATCCAGATGTCACATCAGACACATTTGGAGTTTTTCGCTTCTTCAGTTTAAAATTGGAGCTACGAGACTAATGTTCCTAACAGATGTTACAAAAATACAACCCCCAAAACCCACATCCAGCTTTTCATCATGGTGTCAAAGACTCATGGGTGTGGTTTAGGACACAGTATTACAGGTGTTTTTTTAGAGAGCAGTCAGACTTCAGAATAGTAGAGCTGATTTATAACTGGTCCTTGTGATGGTCATAAAAATGGAGAAATCCAATCAGCCCTCTCCAACCTTGATGTTGTGTGATTTTGCAAAGTTTTCTTCAATATTAAAGGTCACAGTAGGTCACAAAATGTCCTAAACCATGCCTACAAGTCTGTTTCCCATTCATAAAGATCTGGATGTGTTTTGAGCATGTTGAGGTAACTTTTGGGGACATACAGTGGAACCTCGAGTTTCAAGAGATTAGTTTCTTCGACACTGATGTCCCCTGAATTTTGGTGTAAGTTGAAACACACCCTAGTCACTTATTGATCCTAGCAAATCTGTAAAATCATAAAAACACAACTAATTCAAATTCCATGTTACTGCGTATTTTTCTGCCACGCTCACCCACAGTAGTATGCACACGAAGACTGTAAGTACGAGGCTAGTGGTAAACTGAAGATTTTAATATTATCACCAAAACCAAAGGTAACCTCTGGTGTAAGTGGAAACTTACATGAACTTAGTATTTTGCTTAATACTTGTAAGGACTCATTTGTGGGGCCACTCTTCATTTATACAGTAGTTACCAAATCATTCATAGCAGTTACTGAAATAATATTTTGTGGTTTTTGAAGCAGTATACCATCACAATATTTTCAAGCTGCAATGGGACTTCTCAATTATTGAAGATTGAAAAATGACATTTATCAGAAACACCCAACATTTTGCAAACTCTACGAAGAAAGGGACAGTCAGAAAACATACTTGGAAAATCAGCATTAGTACAATATGCTTTGAACTGAAGACACTTTTAGCAGGGGACTTCCCAAATCCAATCACACTTAGCCCCTGAATGACTTGGAGATTACAGCTAACTTGACATTTACTCCAGATCCCCAGAAAGAAAACGCAGCTCCTGAAAGCAAAAATGCAGCCCAGAGATGAGATGAAATTTAGTCATGGCTGAATTACCAGTCTTGCATTACCTTTAGAGTCTCACATACTTAAGAACATTTACAGAATTGAAGCCATTCATCCGTGTGATAAAAGACAAAGCCCTGCCCTATGGATTTGTGTCATTAATATCCTCATCACTCCAGAATCATAATAGGTAAGTGAAGCATTGGAAATCATGGGAGCAATTACAGCTAATTAGCCCACCACTCACTTAATGGTAGAGGCATAATTAGCAGTCTAACGGCTACATTTACGTTCACATTTACTCATTTAGCCGACTTTTACCCCAAGTGACTTATATTAACTAAACACAGAGCCTCCTGAAGCAAATTAAGTGATTAGGTTAAGTACTTAAGGCCACAGTGGCAGTAGCTATCATCTGTGCTTGATTCTCTTCCACACCTACAATCTTAACCACCAGCAAGGCCATGACCATCAAGCAAAGTCACAAAAAACCTTATACTGGTATCATGTCAGGAAAGAAACAGCAGCAGATAAACCTAGAATGACAATATCAGCCACAAGGCGACCGCTAGCAAAGCCTTGGTAATGAAGTTCCAAAAGTTCAGTGCATCATGACAAAATGACAACAATAGACTGCAATTAAATTCTAGGCTACAGGTAAGACTTTTCACAAAATCATGTCAGTATAAAAGCACAATAAATATATAATCTATGCTAACAAATATTTGTAGCTTATTGATGATGGCATTATTAAAACATTTTACAGCTGACAATAGACCACCACCAGTAAGAGATTGTCATGTCAGTAAACATTAGGCTAGCTGTTGTGATAACAGCTAGCATCAGCATGCTAGTTTTCATAATAACAAATATTGTGTGGCAAGATTTTTAAAAATGTACAGCTTTTGTACCACTAGCAAAACATTGTCAAGTGCTCAAAATGCTCATAACTGCAGCATTAATGTGTGGCAGCATTGCTAAGTTTCCACCAGGCTAGCATTAGCAATGCCTTATCAAATGAGGTCACAACTCATGGTTATACACATTATATATCAATAAACATTGATGTGTGTACATGTTAGAAAACTGTTATAGGCTACATAACCTCAACAAGGTTGCTCCTTTTAAAACTCGCCGCCAGGTGGCTATACCTCGCTCCCCCTGGTTGAATGCTAGAACTCGTAAC
>JBBMFX010000080.1:3025190-3043604 GCA_037832545.1 Rhabdalestes septentrionalis | reverse complement strand
AGCACTTGTTCATGCAGAAAAGGGCCACAGAAGATACAAACAGAAAACACATACAGGAATCAGACGAGAAGAGGTCTTTTCAAGTAGGGGCCTCAGAAGCATTTTTAATGTGAGGTTGACGTGTGGGGGCGGGTTTTGTGCATGGGGTGGGGTTTGGGTGAGGGCGTGGTTACTGCGTGTGTGCAAAGTCTCATCCTTTTAGGGGGTGAGGGTGTTTGGAAACCCCAGTTGAATCTTGAATCTTGAATCTTTCACGAAATAATCCACTCCACTTAATGGACAGAAGAACACACCCCTCTGGAAATCCACTCCGGGTTCGCCTCCAACTCACCATATGCAAATGAATTGAATCGTCAGTGCACAGAAAGGCTGCTTGGATTTCCAGTGCTGTGTGATCTTTTATCGATTAAGAGGAATGGATTCTTTCGCAAAATTTTCAAGATTCATCAGTGCTGGGTGAACTAATTATTAATTCCAGGGTTTCGAAGACAGGCAGTGCCATCGGATCTCGCAGCAGGGACCCGTTCTGGCGAGGAGAGGCTTGCACACAGGAAATACACAATGTCCTGGTGGGCACTAAACAAAGAGGCCCCCATCAGCGGTAAAGCCAGGCAACATGGTCCAGAATGGCAGGAACCAAACACTCAAGGCCCCAGCAGGTAGCAGATTTCCACAGCATTGGGGAACACCTCACAAAAGACTAGGACGAGCCGAGGAAAACGGAGCAGAAACCAGAACTAGAAAGGAAACACAGACAGGCAAACACAATCACAATACAAACAGGAAGAGAAGAGGGGCTAATGGTGAGGGTGAATGCTAGAGGTGTCTAATCGAAGTTTAATCGAAGACATGGGAGAAACTGAACTACAGAGGAGAAGCGGGGAGCTCAGAATGACCCATGAAAAGGGACCAAAACAAGGCAGAGTGTCACATTATGTCTCTGTTTTCTGGTTTTCCTCAGAATAAATGGAGCACTGTGCCACTGTCCTCCATTATTATGTGTTTAAGATAATATAAACATGCACATGGAGCAAATCTTGTGATAAAAAATGCAATAGGATTTTACTAACATGCTAGTATTAGGACATCTCAAATCTGACTAACTGGGACGTTTTGTAGTCAAAAACATTCTATCAAACAATAACGACATTAAAGTGAATCAGTTTAGAAAGTACTCCTGCTGTCTATTATTGGTTTTGCCGAAACCATTGTTTTTGTTTATCATGTGTTACAGGGGTGTCCAAATCTGGTCCTGGAGGGCCGGTGTCCAGCACAGTTTGATGGTAGTCCTCTTCAAACACATTCACTAAACCTGACAATTAACTGGCAAGTTGAACCAGGTGTTTCTGAGGAGGGAAATCACCAAAACGTGCTGGATCATGGCCCTCCAGGACCGGATTTGGACACCCCTGATGTATTATTTAAAATCTCCTTTACTGCTTCTAAGTTAATGAGAATGAGAAATCATCGACATGAAAGCTCTGGATGATGACTGGGGGGAGACAGCTAATCTGCAGGAGAGGCAGCTGGTGGTCTAGTGGTTAGGGCGTTTGCTCTATGACCACAAAGTTATTGGTTTGAATCGCTAGACTGATAGTACATCTGAGGCACCCTTGAGTAATTATAACATTGACTGTGATAATGAGTGGGTAGAACTGGTGTAAATCGATCTAACCTTTGACTACACTATGTGAACAAATATATTGAGACACCCCTGTTTTTATGGGTTTGGGCCCCCTTACTTCCAGTGAAGGACAATCTTAATGCTTCATCAAACCAAGACATTTTGGACAATGTCATGCTGCCAACTTTGTTGACACAGTTTGGGGAAGAACCTTTTCTATTCCAGCATGACTGTCTCTCAGAACACAAAGCAGCTCCATAAAGACGTGCTGGATGAGTTCAGTTTGGAATAACTTGACTGGTCCACACAGAGTCCTGACCTCAACCCCATCCAACACCTTGGGGATGAACTGCAATTGTGATCCAGGTCTTCATGCCCAACATTTGTGCCTGACCTTTACAGAATGAATGGACACAAATTCCCACAGAAACTCCAAAATCTTTTGGAAAGCCTTCTAAGAAGAGTGGAAGCTTTTATACCTGCAAATAGGGGACCAACTCCATATTAAAGTCACTGAATTGGAATGCAATGTGATAAACTCCCTGTTGTTGTAATGGTCAGGTGTCCCAATGCTTTTGTCCATATAGTGCATGTCTTCCCTGTCTGTGTGTGTTACCTATATGCACATCAGGTGCACATCAGGTGGACCAGAGATGCTAAACGTCCCCTAGACGTGACTGTATGTTTGTGTGTGTGTGTGTGTGTGTGTGTGTGTGTGTGTGTGTGTGTGTGTGTGTGTGTTTTAGGATAACGGATAGATGGATCCTTAACATGGATGATTACTATGGAGTATATTTGCTGTACATGACATAATATTTTGCTTTATTGATAGCATTCATCTCTACAAAGCATATGTCATTGCTAAAATAAAACAACAGTGCTAGTAAATATATCCATATACAGTGTTATTGGTTTGACCCTGCGGGGTTAATCCAAAGTGCCTACTATACACAGTAGGTTTACAGCCAGTTCACTGGTAAAAAGAAAACCGAATGGGATAGCTTGCAACCCCAGAGGTGATTTAATCCTAGATGGCACTCAACTTACCATCTGTTTTTACAGGCAAGCCCTGGTCATCAATAAAGAGGAACAATAGGCCCTTGTCACATTAAAGGAATCTTCTTTCTGCTTATCTGTTCATGCTGCAGAATGAACATCAGGGACACACCTGTTATTCTGGGTTTGGGCAAGGCCCCTTACTGCCGGTGAAGGACAAACTTCAGCATACCAACACATTTTGGACAACGTCATGCTTCCAACTTTGTGAACCCAGTTTGGGGAAGAACCGTTTCTATTCCAGCATGACTGTGTACCAGTGCACAAAGCGAGCTCCATAAAGACACAGCTGGAGGAGTTCAGTGTGGAAGAACTTCACTGGTCCAGAGTCCTGACCTCTGTGGGATGAGCCGGAACAGAGATTGTGATGCAGACCTTCTCGTCCAACATCCGTGCCTTGTAAATGCTCTTCAAGTGGAGAGGGGACTCAAGCAAGAATTTCATTGTGCTCTGTACACTGTACATTGTATGCATGACAATAAAACAACTTCAACTTCAGAATGAATGGACATCAATTCCCACAGAAACTCTAAAATCTTGTGAAAAGCCTTCCAAGAAGAGTGGAAGCTGTTGTGGCACCAACTCCATTTTAAAGTCAATGTATTGGAATGCAATATCTTGAAAGTCCCTGTTGGTGTGAAGGTCAGGTGCCTCTATACATTTCTTCAAAAGCCCCTGTCATCTATTCAGAGAGCATCTCCTCTCCTCATCTTTCTTCTCCTACATAAAAATGTAAGCACTTAGTACTCTCCCATGGTTCTCACACTGTTCTGAAAAATGAATGCTCCCTCAAATCATAAGACACTGTGAATAAAAGCACCTGCCAAATGAATATGTCATGTAAAATGTGTGGGGTTTTGATACACCAGGACAAGTATCAATGATTTAACTTGAAGGTCTTACATGATAAAATGAATACATTTTAATAAATAGAACTTTTAAACAAGGTACAAATCAAGCCTTCCCTTTAAAAGCCAAGATGAAAGTATCTCAGTTGCCCATAGATCCCATTGGCTAACACTGTTTAATTCTAAGCTTTGTGTTATTCTTTGTGGTGGGTTGAAGTGATTGTCCAGCTATAAACATTTAAGTGCCGCATGCAGTGCTGTAATATCCACTCTTAGTTTGCATATGTCACTCAAATAAATCATCAGCATAAAAATGATGTGTGATTACCGTTCAGGGCCACTTTTCTCTTACGCCACATCTGGCACGTGGCCCACTAATCTAAAGGCTGCTTCAGTCTTTCTCCAGGTTATTCTCTCTTATTTCAGGACATTACAGTTTGGCTTTGTACAGGACAGTGATTCAGAATGATAAAAATATCACCTGCCTCAAATCATTTGATTTCATTAGTGGCTCATGTCATGGAGAACCAAATTATTTTTTTGCATAAACATGGTAGGTTTCAGAACAGATCACTTCTTAGTCCATACATTCCACAGATGGAAATGATGCGACAAAAAGTCCATTTGGTATTCACTTTATTTGTGATGTTATAAAAATTATACAATAATACATAAAATACATTCAACAATACATACAATCATTCGGTTATAAGGGGTGTCGGAGCCTGGACTGAGTTTTGAATGAGGCACAATAAGCTCAGCCAATCAGATCACTGGACATTTACATATATCTTTTTTAAAGGCATAGCCTGTTTCTATTCTTAAAGATATAATGTAGAAATTGACACAAATGCAGAAATCCATACAAACATCATGAGTGGACCTCAGGGGGAAAAATAATATACAGCTACGGGACCTTTAATGAATACATACACAATATGGGCAAAAGTATTGGGATGCTTGACCATTAAGCCAACAGGCACTAAAATGGCATCCGAATCCATAGACTTTAAAATGGAGTTGGTCCCAATTCGCAGGTATAACAGCTTCCAATCCTCTTGGAAGTCTTGTGGGAAGTTATGTCCATTCATCCTGTAGAGCATTTATGAGGTCAGACACTGATGTGGGATGAGAAGGTCTGGATCATAATCTCTGTTCTAGTTCATGGGATTGAGGTCAGGGCTCTGTGTGGGACAGTCAAGTTCTTCCACACTGAACCCATCCAGCACTGGGACACAGTCATTTTGGAATAGAAAATGTTCTTCCACAAAACCTCATATATCTTCTACAGAATGAAAGGACACAAACTCCCACAAAAACTGCAAAATCATGAGGAAAGCTTTCCAAGAAGAGTTGTAGCTGTTCTAGTTACAAAAGGGGACTAACTCCACATTAAAACGCTCATGAATTTGAATGCAATTCAAATGCAATGCAAAGTCCTATTAGTCACAATACGTTTGTCCATTTAGTGTATAAATAAATAACTGGATCTTGGGCGAAAAAGAAAAAGAAAAAGAAAAAATGCAGGACGGGATTTTTGTAACATAATATATATTGTGACATAATATATGGATATATCGAGGTTTGAAGGCGCTCGTCTCTTAAAATCATATGACAGATGAGCAAAACCTCACAGCCAAATGCATCCATAAACAAATACATATTGGAGGAAGAAGGCCTTCTCATATTTAGATTCCTGTACATGCAGAAGACTGACCCTCTCCCTCGATCCAATTTGCTTTAAGAGTGTCACAAATATTTGCCTTCTTCATCTCAGTAAACAGTGACCTAAATTTAAAACCCGGCGGTGGGGAATCTTCCCTGATGGAGGAGATAGGAATGTCTGAGGGGAAGGTTACTGAGGTACCATTATCTGGGATAGGCTGAAGATAGATTTATTCTAATTCACCTTGTAGCTTCATAATTGGCCACATTCAGAGAGTAATCGTAATGCATCAGGGATGGGATTAGAGACCGCTTAGAGGAGAATTCCTGTCCGATCCATAATTTAATATACGATTCCTTACTGTAAAGCCAGATTGGACGAGTTCAGCCAGCTTCCCTGGGGCAAGACAAGCACAGATGTGGGGGTTCACCTCGAAGAAGCACTACAAATAATGGTTCACGTGTCAGTTTTCTGAGTTTAACCTGATTTAATGTGACAAATAGCCACTTTACACTAATGTGAGGGATGATAAGTGGGTGTGTCAGTGCTGAGTACTGGAACCGGAGTTGTTTGTTTCATTCAGTTATTTTCTGTAAGTGCTTAATCCTTACTAGGGACCTCGAAGCCCATCCCATAGTCTACAGGCCCAAGACAGGGACTCACACTGGGAAGGGCCCAAGACCACTGTAGGGTACACACACACACACACACACACACACACACACTCACATCCTACTGTTATTCTAGAACCCAGTTCACCTGAAGCCCACACAAGGCCAGGACCCGGATTCTTTTATTGGAATAATTGATTAACCAACCAACTATTATGTTCCTGTTTCAGTAAAGGCGAAACAAGCTGAATTCACTGCATGCAGTAGCACAATCCTAACCACTACTTGTATTACTAGTATTTCCCTTAGCTGTGTTATTTATCTATAATATTAATACTCAGCATTTGTGTACAGAGCAGGGGTCATCAACGTGGTGCCCGCAGGGACCATCTGAGCAGCCTGGAGACGGGTCCAAAATATAGCACAACTCACCAGTGAGCAACGTCTAACATGTAATTTTATCCTGTTGCTATTCTTCTGTAATCGCATTTACATTTATATCTATTTAAAAATGACAATATCTTAAAAAAAAGCATTTATAACATGTTTATTATACATGTTTAGGCTCTTTGTTCCTCCATGTGAAATATAATAAAAGCTATTTCCTCAGGGATCAATAAAGTTTTTCTGATTGTGATTCTGAAACATTAAAGTGCTTTATTTTACTGTTACATACACACATACACACAAACACACACACATACACACACAAGACCAGGACCCGGATTCAAACCCCCAACCCTGGAGGTGTGAGGCAACAGCGCTACCCACAGCGGCATCATGGGCCAAAAACTACATTAACATTGTATTAATTCTTCTTACTTCATATACTCTATTTTTTATTTTTCAGCTTTCCAATTTTTTCACATTTGGGTTAAATGACTATGAATGTGTCATGTCATAATTGCCTGGATGGCATCTGGCATGGCTGGCATGAATAACTGGCTCACTGGCATCACTGAAACAATACTTGCTTTCATGAGGCAGCTTTCCAACCTGGTATTAACTCCTAGCTCCACCCACTTTTCCATACAAAAGCTTATTTTTGCAATATTTCTTTTCCCACCGATTTTCATTCACATTTCTCATTTAAATTTAGTCATATTCTAAATTGTACTCACTAAGTAGGATGCCCCCAATTGCACAAAGCTTTTTATTTGAGAGGTTGAAGGACATTCCTCCGGGTCACATGAAGCTCCATTGTGTATTTTTTACCCTTAGAAGGGCTGCTCTCCGGAGAACCTACCTCTGTGGGTTTTCCCCACCCACTTCTGGGCGGAGACTATTCTAAACATTCTCTCGGGTTCACAGATCTTGTGTTTTTTCTGTTTGTTTCTGAGACTTAAAAGAAATGTGTTCAATTTTGTTCTTTATGATCATTTGGGTGTGACACAGTTTTTTAAAGGCCCTGTAGTGGTTATTATTATTATTAATCTTTGGTTCTACGTAACACAGTAGAACCAAACAAAGCTCAGCATGGCGCCTGGCAACTCAAGCATCAACATAAACCGGAGGAAACTTCAGTATAAGGAGTTGTTGTAAAAAATGAATGCAATTTATGTAGTATCAGTGGACGCTGGCTAATACTGGGATAAGGGGAGACCATCTGCACGAAGAGAAAGGAAGACCAGTTTTGCACTTTTGGACTCCTGGCCATGGATCGCTGTAGCATCTCTAGGAATCATACTCAGAACCTTTGGATGCTAAAGCCTGTGTTTAGACAAAAGGGTTTAATGTTTTATATATTTTATATATTTTCGTATATTGACCATGGAAACAGAACATCTTAGCAGAAACATGCACAGATTTAGCAGAATAGATATTTGTTTATTACTGAAATACTATTAAATACTGTCATTTTTTACTATTAAAACTACACTGGAACAGCGTAGGTTTAACAGTAAAAAAACAAATTTTTCCAAACATTTAGTGCCATTTCTTACAGTAAAGAGAGGTATCACTGGCTTTATTGTGAAACACAAGATGTTGTAAATATAATAGTAGAACAAACAGCAGAAAAAAATCATTTTATAGCCTTGACACCAAGGGTTAAACACATTTTCTTGCTTTTTGATATTTGGTATTTTATGCCTTTACAGTTGGAGGCGCTTCTTTTCCCCCAAAGTCACCAAGTCGGATGTCCACTAATTGAAGCCGGTCTTGTTAGAGCGCCTTGGGAGCGCTGAGTAAATTCCTCCAAATCTTTACAGTTCATGCATTAAATTGTGGACTTTGCATGGACCGCTCCTGTCTCTCTCATGTTTACATCTTGGCAGCATCTTATGGGACCCTTTTAGAGGACAGAAATGCCGTTCTGCTGACAAATTGTTGCTTCTGCAGCCCCATCTGCCTGTTTCCCCCCAAGAGGATGATGCACAGACAGTAAGGAAGTCATTTTAGAAAGGACTTAGCAGTGCAACAAATGCCGCTCTTATGGCTATTATTTAGACTTTCAGAAATCCACACACCTCTGAGATCGGTACTCGCTGTTTTGTTGACAACATGCCTCAAAGAAAACCACTCCGCTATGAAGCTGTTTTTGTTTGTGGAAGAAACCAATGGCACTCTTTTTTGCATTGACATTGTGACGATTGTAATGATTAAGATGTGGGGCCAGAATGTATTTGGAATTTTAACCCTTTTTATTATACACACAAAAATGAGAACAAAAACTTTTAAGTTTAACTGCAAAAATACAACTAAAGTCCAACTTCCATTCAAAAACAAGGCTCCAATTTTTAAAAACAAAGATAAGAACAGGGCTTTAAAAAGCTGGATGGCACTGTGGGACGGGAAGCTGGCTGTGTAGTGTCCTAGTGTCCTCCAAGGCACCTCCTCCATTTCACCTTCTCTAGCCAAATTACCCCTGATACTATGATGGCTGGCATTCGAGATAACTTGAACTTCTAAGGACAGTCCTTAAAGGAAGGAAGATGCATTAAAACATTTCAAAGAATATTAAAACATTATAAAAGTGCCCAAGAGATTTGTCTTGTGTTGAGGTCACAATCATCATTTCATAAAGGCCTAAATCTATTAACGTGAATGTTATAAAAGCACACACTCATTTCTACAGGTGTCTCTATGCTGCTTGTTGAGTTTGGGTGGGCCCATCAGCTCTTCTTTAGCACTTGATGCTGTTCACACCTCCACTGTTGCCTCAATCCTCGCCCAATCCTGAACTTCTTAGCCCCCCAAAACGGTCGTCCAGGGAAGAGGATTGCTTCATAGCCTTTGGGATGGACTGGAGCTGCTTCATTAGCTAAACTTCTCCCTCACCTCAGAGGAGAAGAACTGCTGAACCAACACAAGGATTTCATTAACACTGACATCCTCTCCCAGTTTCGAATCTCCTCCAACAGCATCCATAAACGGGACTCCATACATCCATAATGGTCCAATCATCTGTAATGATCAAAGAATCAAAGCTTTAAAATATGAACACAGATGCACTGGGTGAACACATATGCATTTACACTACAGAGGAATCGGGAACATCTGAGGAATCACAAACACAAACAGCTATACACACTGAACAGGGAGGGTTGAGGCATGGATGAGGAATGATAATAAATAAAGACAGAAAAAGCATCGCAAATTCAGAAACAGACAGAGCCAGTATTAAGATGGACAAAACGTTACAAATAAAGTCGACCCCCCAAAATTACGTTCCAAGAGCGAGTTGTGAAAAATGCAAATTTGTGATTTGCTAGATGTTCGAGATTTAGGACAGTGTGAGAACCAGAATAGAGTATAAAAACATTACCTTTATAAATGACTAATGCAAGTGCATTCACTATTGTATTGATACATTTATGCTACAAATACTGCATACTGAATTGATTGTGAAAATAAGGCTACTGAGAGAACTTCGCTAGGTATCATTCTTCGAGGATATTTCCATTTGATTTTATCCAAAGTTCATCTGGATGCTAATAGTGAGCGACAAATTGACAACGCATCCTCTGTTATCTGTGGAGGGCAAATCGCTGTTATTGCATAAACAGCTGTACTGCCTCCCGCTGTCCTGACATGACTGACCAGCAAACGCTGGCTTACTGCGGCACTGTGTCCTCTCACATGGAAGGCGAGCATTCTCCAGTGGGCCTCGCTCATCCGCATTGTGGGGGCAGCAGATCATAGAATATTTACATAGACAGAGCCGGGGGTCTGAGGCAGTCGAAGGCCTAGTGGTTGGTACACTGTTCAAAGGAAAAAGGAAGAAAGGCCCAGAGGACGTGCACAGCACTGTAGCATTGTCTATGAAAAACAGGAGCACTGCTGGGGAAGAAACACCTTGATTTAAAATTCAGTTACAAACTCAGCCAGTGCAAAGGCAACCGACACCCGCCAACAGAATGAGAAACAGAGGGGGAGCCGGGCGAGCCCCTCAGCTTTAAAATCTCATTTATGGACACTCGCCTAATGTAGCTTTCGGTGCTGGAGTAACGGCGATAAACAGAGATTCTGATGATTATTTGTACTAGGGGCCTTGTAGAATTAATTAAACAAACGAGAAGGGTGAGAGTCGTTTCCTTCATTTTGCTTCGTGATCCAAATGTAGGGCCATGAGATATTTAATTAAGTCAAATAATTGGAGATCATGACTGGCAGTGATGTTGTCAGGCTTGGCGACTCCTGCCCACTCTTTGTGGCCCTTGGCACCGTTGCTGACCTTAGGCTACCCATGGCCACCCTCCGCAGCCCTTGCTGGTGCTGCTGGGCTCAGGGGCTCCGTCTCCTCACCCCTCCAGGCACTTTCCATCGCCCTTGTAGGAACTGCCGAGCTTAGAGTCCACTCTAGTCACTCTCTGAGGCCCTCAGTCTCTCGCTGCCCTCTGTAGTCCTTAGTGACACTGAGTGTCTCCCTCTAGATGCGACACACATCAGGACAGCCGATTACAGAAAAAAAAACGGAGTAGACATGAAGAAGGAGGCAATCTACTTGCTTTTGTCTCTACTGTGTTGACCTAAGTCATTTTCCATAGGTATACAGGAACCTTGCTGTACCGAAACTGTCCTGTGATGGTCCTGAACTTGCAGCACGCTTTGATTTTTCAGTGAAACTCAGTGGTAACGGAGGTTTATGTTTATGGCCAGTCGTCCATGGAGTCAAGCCAGAGGAAAGTTGTTCCAGAGCCGGTTTTGTTATTGTGGTCTTTTATTGTTTATAGTCTTGTTTGAGTTTGTAACTTTTTCTCCACATTTTTTATCACAGTGATGAAAACTGAATGCAGCTAACTTGGTAGTGACATCCTGGGTCACTTTCACGTTTCTTACAAAGATCAATTTGTTAGTGTTATAGAAAACCTCTGAAATTGATTTCAGGGCAAACAGACAGTCATGTTTGTACTTTGTCGACTTCCCAGTTGTTAGTTTGTCTCTCCATTTTTTCCTGAGTTTTTGCCTCTTGACTTGTTGTGAAATTCTAACCAATCAGAAAGCAGCGATGCGGTCAGTTCGACTGCGGCCCACTTTCAGCCCTGCCTTCAATCAGCATGGATAAGTCTCTGGTATGTGTTGGTTTGTTTGAGATAGAAAAAGATTTGTTTACAGTACAGCATAGTTCCTTGTGCCGTTGGAAATTGCTCAATCAACAGTTAAGAGTGTTTTTATTGCACTTTATCATGATGCTCCAGCTTTCACACTACAAATGGTATGTGGTCATATACGAGCACCTCTGAAGGTGATTTAATTGATCATATCCCAGACTCATCAGGTTGACGTATATCTGTGTACAGTGCCTCTTATGAATGGCCTTTATTTTTTTATATGAAGCCTCTATAGTAATGCAGGATTTCTGTTTCCATGTTAATACAGTGCACTGATGAACTATAGTTGGGAGTTCATCTGTCTTTCTCCTTTAGATTCTATGGTTGATTCATCCAATGCCTATAAATGCAAGTCCCTACTGGCCATGTTTGCTCTGCGTTTATTATTCTAACTTTTACATCCGAGTCCTTATAGCAGTGAACTCGTGAGAGGTGGCTGACACTAGGTGAGGAGTTCCACAGTGGGAGATTACTTCAGAGCTGAGTACATGACTCAGCCATGATGATAACCACTGAATAATCTTCAAGAACTTCTGTCTCACGCAATCCACTCTGAGGTCAAGCTTTGGGGTCAAGATGAATGTGGGGAGTCGTTCTGCTCCTAAAGAATCATGCCCCCTTGCAGGATCTTTGATAAAGACTTGTAATGAGAATGCATATCCTCACTATATAAATTAGGCCTTTTTCACCAGCCTGGCTGCCTGCCATGCAAAGCTATATCTGAGAGTGAAACTAATCTGCAAGGCCACCTACAAATATTTACTCTCAAAAATGTCAGTTTACCTCATTTACCTATGTCTGGCTTTTTAAAAAAGTGCAAAAAGAAGTGTGGTGTTGGAGTCTAATATTCAGGTTTAGGAATCAATTCAAGGTGCCAATATTAGGACTTTATTACTTTTTGTTTTTTTCTCTCCATATACTTTTTATTCTGTGTTTTATTTGTTTGCTGCAGCTTGGACTCGCTTTCTATTCCATTTTTATCGCACATGCCTGAATTATGTCATTAAAAATGTCAACGAAAATGATATTAAGTACTTTTTCATCTCTATTCCCTTAAAAGTTGCACACAAAAGCAACTTGTGTGCTAATAGAGCCCCCTGGAGAAATTTGGGACAGCTACACGGTCTCCACTCAAATAAATGCGTGAGATCCAAAGACCCATCCGCATGCCGCGCGAGGTGTTTTCCATTATTATCGCAGAGTCGCTTGAAATTCAGCTAGAGATGCCTGTGGGAAACCACAAAGCGCTATAGTTTTGTAAGACTGCAACTCGGGACACTTAAGCTGTGCAGATAATGCTGAGAATTTTCCCCAGAAGACATGATGTACTCCGGGAAGCCCCTTCGAATATGTTTCACTTTGTGGACTGGAGCTCAACATTTAGTCAGTTGTAAAATATTTAAAAGAATTATATGAACAATAAAACAAATTGACCAAATTTTCCACTTATCTCAGATGTAGCTGACTCAGACGAGACATGCCTGGAGACCAAATTTCTTTAGTTTTGAATTGGAGCTAAGAGGATAATGCTGCTACTCTAAATGGCCCATTTTGTAGAAACATCACTTAACCTCACCATCATCTTCAGTAGGCTGGTAGAGACTCTAAACGCCTAGACTTTCTGACTACTTGGTGTTGGTGTAGCTGTGTTCATTTTTAATGCCGTATAGATTCTGAGACCACATCCATTTGTCTTGGCTAATAAACTATCAGAAACTACCAAAAATGTATGAATCATTGAGGAAACTGTTAATGTTACAGACACACAGAGGCAAGAACATTATAAATATAAAGTCTAAATAAATCCAATATTTAAGTATTATTATGTGCAATAGTCTTAGCATGTGAAAGATCACAATATATATCAATATTATCGACCTACCCCTGATCTCTATTATGTGCAATAACACTCCCCTATTTGTGTGAACTGTAAGTTATTTATCTATAATATTTACATCCGGAATAGTGTATTTCATATGAAATATTTTCTGCAGAGTTTGTACTAAAGATTTTATATCCTATATTGTTCGTGTGTTTGTGTAGTAACAAACATCTCATCCATGATCAATATCCATTTCTGATTCTGTTTCAGGTGTTAAATCAGCACATGCTTTAAAAACACTTGGCACTAACACTGGGAGGATGTCACAGCTTGCCTCGCTCTGTCTGTGAGATGAGGACGGCCCCATCACTCAGTGTGATGCTAACCAGGGAGGGCTTCTGTTTGTTGATGTAGCAGAATTGGCAGTTAGTGCCGAGTGCACTTTGAATGCATGCTTTACGCATCTCTGGGGAAATATATCCTAGCCCTTACACTTGTACACATGTAAATCTGCTGGACTGTTGCTAACTTAGCTTCCATGTTTTTCCTTTAACTTGTGTTACTTGTGTTTAACTATATAGATTACATTTAAAAACTATTGATCCAGGAGGAAGTTGCTAATGTAATGACTGCAAAGACACACCGAGACAAGAACAATATAAACATAAACTATATATATTCCAATAAAAAAATGATACATTTCACTGCGTGCTGTACTTTGTATAACTATGCATGTGACAAAGACTCTTGAATCTTGAATCCAGGTGATAGCATTATGTGATTAGCAGAAGACTTAGCTTGTGGGTGGACATGACTAAAGTTAGAGAGACATTTGTTTAAAAAATCAGGGGGAAAAAAGGATCTTTCACCTGCTAAACATTTTAGAGTGTTCATATACCAATACTGAAGGGCCAGCAACAGAAAATCGAACTGTTTTTCAAGGGATAACTTTAAGGCATAAACAGAGATTGGACCGTGATCATTTTTGTTATATAAACCCACTCAAATGCCATAAGTGGGCTTCTGAGGAAACAATAGTACAGCAAAAACAAAGCAAGAACAATGTTTGTCTTCTCGAAAAGCAGGTTATAAAAATAAATGCATGTTCTTCTGGATTCAAGGCATGATCTCAATTCCAGCTACACTGAGTCTCAGGGTGGAAGCCATAACAAAGATGTTTCCCACCAGGATCAGGTTGGAAATGGAATGACTGAGTCTATCATTTCTGCAAGGAGTCAATCAACTCTGTTTAGATCCTCCTGCTTCATTTGAAACTCATGAAGGTTGTGCTTGTGGACATGACGTGTTCTTCCCTTCAGCCAGGCATCCAACCACGGCTTGATATTTATACAACACGCATGACCTCCAACTCGTCCCCCATCTGGCAGGCGGATGGCTATCATTATCTGATATTGTCTATAATAGCCTGTGATCTTTCAGTTTGAATAAATGCAGCCTTTTGCTGTTGCTGAGTGTTTGCTAAGCTTTTTCAAGCTATTATCACAGAAAGGTTCAAATCAAAAGGTAGCTTTATTTTTAATCAAATAAAGAAACATAAGAGTGATTTTAGACAGACATGAAATCCCTTTGATGATTTTGAACATTTTCAGATCCTTTGTATTTATCAGGACTTTGGGTTCTCACACTATAGCCATAATAATAGCATTAAGATTTGGTTGCAGACTTAATATTTGTCTTTCACAAATTGACGCTTAATGGGAACTGCAGCTGAATATTTTTGCTTACAAGGACAGGTTTGCACTAGTATGAAACTGACCCAGGTAATAGAGATCATAACAGAAACAGTTTTACAGCTCTAGTTTATTGAGGTGAGTGACAAAATGTTTATTATTGTGGTATTAGCCTGACTCTCTTATCCAGAGGGATTTACAATCATTAGTTACACAGGGACTGTCCCCCTGGAGACACAGAGGGTTGAGTGTCATGCTCAAGGAGAAAGTGGGGGATTTGAATTTGCAACTTTATGGTCATTGGATTCACAGGCATCCCACATTTTACATTTATAGCACATTCATGGTGTTTACTACAGAGGTCACCAGAGATAAGTTTATCTGTGTTTTGTAGTGTTTTTCATGGGGATTTATTTTCTTCTGCACATACAGTTTTTGTGATGAAGCCAGATATATAGTCCATGATAGTTGGTATATTTAGC
Source organism: Rhabdalestes septentrionalis (assembly GCA_037832545.1). Taxonomy (NCBI): domain Eukaryota; kingdom Metazoa; phylum Chordata; class Actinopteri; order Characiformes; family Alestidae; genus Rhabdalestes; species Rhabdalestes septentrionalis. The sequence continues at coordinate 3,028,252 of JBBMFX010000080.1, read as the reverse complement.
ACATAATAATCATGTTATAAGCATCATTGAAGAAAAAGTGATAGCTGACTGACACTGATCATTATATCTATGCCACAGTGTGCACCTTTCTGACTTTGCACTAAAAAAATACTGAAAAAGTGAATTGACTGGTGCCTTTCACAAAAACTGCATGCAAGTCTTTTGCAAATCGAATATTCCTCATAATTTGAAAAATTGATGTGACTGGAAAAAACGGATCTGAAATTAGCATGAAAAACTGGTTTAGACAAGTGTGTTGTGGTTTCTGATGGTTACAAAAACTATATTTTGTTCACCTGTATTATCAGCATATTTTGTAGAATTGCATATTGTAGCTGCTAGAGGACAGATTCTACCGTTTCTACTTTCCAACTTTTAGGCGTCTGTGATAAAATGCAAGACACTTTGGAAGAACTTAGCAAACGAGACGATCAGTCAACCTGACACACCTATTTCATCAGCAATTCCTCAAACTCAGCAAGTCCAAACACAGCAAAGACTATGAGCAGGGGTGGACAGTGACGAAGTACATTTTCTTAAGCACATTTTTGAGTATGTGTTCTTTACTTATCAATTAAAAGTCAATTGGTGTAAGTATTCATCAAATTGAGTATCCATGTATGGACACTATTACTCTACATTTTTTTTGCATTATTTACTACCTTAATGAATAGCTTTGAAGCCAGAGGACGCATTTCCTTTTCTAAAGAGCAATAAACCATATCATATTCATCGTGAGAGATCATAAAAAATTACGGTAAACTACCCTTGCACCTTCAGTCAGGTTAAAAATGTGTGCTGCATGTTTTGAACATGCATGAATATAAGCGGACACATTCATTAATGTCAAATATTTGTTATCCAACCTGAGAAAGCATGTCGGGGTATGTAAATTGCAGAACTGAATCCTGATGATCCCAAACACCATGAAGAAATTCTTGCTGTGGACAACTAACTGAACTGATATTTTTGTTTAAGCTGAGGGGCTAAAGACTTATATTTTATGTACATTTAGTTTGATTATTCTAAAAGATAGCTAACTAACAGGCTAAAAGTCCCCTCTAGTAAAATTGTACTTTGATTGTATTAACTCACTTAAATTCTTTGTAAAACTGCAATATAAAAAGTTAAAAATATATCACATGATACTATAAGCTTCTAATTTCCATTCCCTAAACAACAGTAAACCCAGTAGGTCTCAGCCGGCACCTCAGATGAACCTACTGAACTATGTTATCATCTGCTTTTTGGAAACTCTGGTTTCTTTAAGCAAGTCATGCACTATTTATTATGTATGGAATTGTGTGAATCCCAAATGAGTCTTTCTAGACATACTATATTCTGTTTGGGTGCAAGACTTTTAATTTCTACAGGGTTTCATATGTAGTAATTGGGGAGCCATTTGTAATACAGCCCCCCTTCGGTTTGTGCCCAAGAACATCCTTTCTTAATTATAATAACACGGTAATGCATGGTTTCTCATGGCTAACTGCTTTATTATTCGAAAATATGTATGTAAATGACCATGGTTCCTTGCCGTAGGGATGTATTGGGTTCCATAATCTGTAATAAAATATAATATGTTTTTTGTCCAGATGTTTTTTGACATGGAAAAGGGGCTTGTAAACACTGTACTACTGCTGGTCCTGCCACTGAAAAACAAGTAAAACTTCCAGCGATTCATCTGGACCACCAGAGATTTGGCTGTCAGCTCCGGACCACTGAGGAGCCCCCACTGGGCATTTGAGTGCTGTGAAATTATACTTGATCCACACATAGGGTCCCCTATAGCCTCTGTGGAGCCTCAGGTGCTCAAGGACTGGAGTGGAACAGAGGCAGCATCTGCTTTAAGGCGATCTTGGCAGAAGAACTGACTCAGGCTGGAATAATACACCACGGAATCCGAAATGTATTTGAGCTCCACCTACAAATGTATTCAGTAGTGAGGTTGGACAAGCTTTACAGACTGACTCATTCAGTCTAATAAATGAATAAACCTAGATGGACTATCTATTTTGTAGTCTATTGAAATGAGACTGGTTGGAAGCCTCAGTGAAGTTGGAAACCTTAGTCAAGTCATGTCATTAGCAGCTCATTCAAAATGCTGCTGCCAGAATTCTGACTAAAACCATGAAAAGAGAGCACATTACTCCAATTCTCTGGTCTTTGCACTGTTCTCCAGCTAATTATGGAATAGATTTCAAAGCATTACTCATTGTGTACAAGTCGCTCAGTCATCTGGGCAATACATGGATCTCTGATATGTTTGAAATATATTTTCCTGGTAAGTTTCTTAAGATCAGCAGAAGTTGCTTAGCTAGCTGTGAGAAGGCCTGAATCTAAACATGGTCAAATGGTTTGTAGTCCCTATGCAGCTCGCTGCTGCAACAAACTGACCACTGTCCAAATCTGCACTGATTTGAGGTTTAAAATATTATTTAATGTGTTCTGTTGTTTGTTTATCGCTCCCATTATCTTATTCTATTGCATCAACTGACCTTTTGTCTAAGATAATTTGCTATATAAATAAATAAAACTTCAACCAAAAGGTGAAATTAGTTGATTAATCAATTCTACTAACACAGACATTTTGTACAAAAACACAATTTTCAAAAGACAAATACCTCTACACATAGCTTGTCCAACCTGGCAACAGTAATTAACAGTTACTATGAAAGAATACACTTATGGGTGGAGCATGGGCGCATCCCTTAGGTCGCTAAAGCTGTTAATGTTGTTCCCAACCTCACAATGTGTTTGGCTGAAAGGCATTCTCGCACACTTACATTTCTTTAAGCCTAATTCACCTGTATCCTAGCAACAGTCGTGAGCTGTTGCAAATGAAACAAACTGTTTTTAATGACACTGATTTATTAGTAACACATTTTTCTTGTTAATCATTTGAGTCACGTCCCTAAAGTTAATAATAAATATTGTTGATAAAAGTGCAGAGAAATAAAGTAATAATAAACCAGTAAGGGAAGGTAATAAGTGTGTGTGTGTGTGTGTGTGTGTGTGTGTGTGTGTGTGTGTGTGTGTGTGTGTGTGTGTGTGTGTGTGTG
>JBBMFX010000080.1:3007037-3019112 GCA_037832545.1 Rhabdalestes septentrionalis | reverse complement strand
ATTTCAGTTCAATACCTAATAAGAAGTCGCACGACCCAGCTACGCTAAAAGCATGGTGTAGTTTTATATTATCGCTCCTGAATCTTGAAAAGCTACCGGTTTTTCCCCTTGTGTAGTAGTTTCAAATCCATTCATTCCCTAGTCCATTCAGTCCATGTATATAAAAGCAAGATGCAAAAATGGCCCATTTTGAATAAACCATTATTGTGATGTCACAGAAGTCAACACTTTTGAGTGTATCCACACAGTTGGACTACAGGAATTTAGCCCCGCCCACTCATGCTGAAGTTATGAGGAGTATTTGAAGCACAATCCATGGCTGGCAATAAAAACAGAGCTCATTAACATAAATCAGTTTTAAAGGCACACAAATACAAACACAATTTACAGGATAGAGAGAGGTTAGAAATGTTTATTTAAAATGTTTCAGGCACATAAACCCACACAAAATGTCAAAAGTGGACTCCGGGGAATAAATTAAAATGTAGAATAGAAAGTATTTCTCAATTAAAACAGAAGAGAAAAGCTTTTGAAAGTGTGAAAGTAAAGCTATTAACAGATTGCATGCCTGTGTCTGCAAATAAAAGTGGAAATACACTATATAGATAACAGGGTTTGGCTTGGGCCTTTTCCATCCAGGGAAGGACAGTCTTAAAATTTCAGCAGACATTTTGGACAACGGCATGCTTCCAACTTTGTAGACACAGTAGACACAGAATACTGTTTTCTCTTCCAGCATGACTGTGTCCCAATGCACACAGAGCTCCATAAAGACGTGGCTGGATGAGTTCAGTGTGGAAAAACTTGACTGGTCCACACAGAGTCCTGACCTCAATGACATCTAACACCTTTAGGATGAACTGGAATGGAGAGCCAGGCCTTCTCGTCCAACATCAGTGCCTGACTTCATAAATGCTCTACAGAGTGAACAGACACAAACTCCCACAGAAACTCCAAAACCTAATAGAAAGCCTTCCAAGAAGAATAAGAGCTGTTCTAGCCCAAAGGGGTGGTGTAATGTCCCTGTTGGTGTAATGGTGAGGTATCCCAATATATTTGTCTTATAGGGTATGATATGAATTTCCATAGGACATGGAAATATTTTAGAAAGTTATTACACAATGCCAGTTGAATGTAAATGCATTAATAACCAATTTTATGATACTTTTGTATCAGTATTTTGTTTCTGCTTCAGAATATTTCATAACAAAATAGCCTGAGAAAACATGGCTGAAAACAACTACGACTTTATTTTAATGTGAGCTAATAACCAATTACACCCTGCAAACTGACAGCGAGCCCGGCTGCCGGTCTGTTTAGAGATTCCGGCAGTGGCTGGAGCGTCTGAAGGACAAACACTGCTGAGGGGCATATCAGCACATACAAGCATTTTGACATGGGAGCAAGGGGACGGCGGAGACTCCTACGGTCTGCCAATTGGCCCCTGCACCCCACAGGAGCGAGTCCTTACCTTGTATTCCTCTTTCCGTGAGGGCTTTGAATAGATCCAAGCCCCGAGCCCCATTATATCTCGCTGAGCTTTAAAGCTCCCAAAGCACCCAGGTCTTCATTATGGCCGCTGTATGTGGGACACCTTCGGGTCACTCCCAAGGAGGTGTTTCTTTTTTTCTTCCTTTCCCTTCCTGATGCAGCTTTCGCAAGCTGTGCCAGAAGCGTCCCGAGTCAGGAGAGAGAGAGAGAGAGCAATCTGCTAAGCAAGAGATCAGTGATTTTTAATAAGGTAGATGGGCTATAGATGGAGAGGGGGAGGGAGGACTGAGAGCTGGAGGGACAGGTCATTTATTTATTTATTTATTTATTATTTCTTTCAGTTCGATGCGATGCTTGGCCGTTCCAAAGCCACAATTCGCAAACACATTAGCGTGAGGCGAGCCGGTCGCTGCCACTCTCCATTGCAGGGATTGATTAATATTCTCCATCTTGTGCTCCCCAAGCCCCCCCCCCCCCCCACCAACACAAACACAAGAGGGAAGCTGGCAGACGAACAGGACTTCCATTTGATGAAGTCTAGGATTCTACCAGTCGAACATGACATTCAACTGATGTGGACATTTCGCCAGTGGGGCTGTTTGGAGATTGGTGAGTGGGGGGGTGGGTGGCGGGGGTTGTTGTCAGGACCACTAGCCGAAAGCAAGTTCATGGTTTTGTATAAGATACTTGGGCCCAAAAGTGCGAAATCATTTCCATTTCAAGCATGTACTAAAAGTTATGACCTTTAAAAAAACAATAACATTGACATTTCAACTCAAATTTGAATCGTGTTTGTTATTGCCACTCCGATATTTACTCCGTTGGAAGCATTAGTTTGTTAATAGTCAGCCGGAAACCCATTTGTTTGTGCTCGGTGTTGCTACAGATTCCTCCAATGTAGCCCACTCTTTAAAACAGCTACTGCCTTTATGAGTCTCTTCTTTTTGGTATTTTCTTTATTTTATTTGCCTAGTTTTCCATTTCTTTTATCATGGAAAGTAGCAAACAGGGCATGGTTGGCTCAGGCATGGCCAGGTTTACCTCAGTCGTAGCTGGGATTAGTTCAGCCACAGATAGGTTTCACTGTCTGGCCAGGATTAGCAAATTAGCTCAATCATGGTTGAGCTTAGCTAAGTCTTAGACAGGATTCACTCAGTCACAGCCAGGTTTAGCTCAGTTGTACAGTTCATGCTCAAAAGCGTACATACATCTTACAGCCTCCTCCTATTATACACTGTAGGCCTATAGACAAAAGTATTTGGATGCTGATCTTAATGATTGAATTCAGGTGGTCCCTTACTTCCAGTGAAGGTCATAGTTTGGAGACTAATCTTTTAACAATTTGGCGTCCCATTACTTTTTTCCTTGTAGTGTATTTTCCTGCTCAGTATTCATCCTTCAGTGCATTCCTCTAATAATTTCAACCAATCTCTTTTCCTCCAAAGTTTTCAAGTGTTTTATTCACATTTCAGATAATGAAAATTAGTCGGTCACTCAGTCACAGCCAGGTTCATCTCGGTCATATGTTCTGTCATGCTTGTCATGCTTCCCTGGTAAAGCAGCTTCTTACTGTACTGATGCACTGAGCATTTGTCCTGATAATGAACAGTATTTAGATCCATATTTAGATCCAACTTTGGATGTTTTTTAGAAATACATTCATCTTGAAATGGATTTCTAAAGGATAGCTGATGTTTCCAAGCATTTTTTTTTGGCTTAAATCAACTTGGAAAAATGCAAAGTGCCCAAACACAAAATTGAGAACAGAATGCCAACTATTTGAGAATACAAATCATATTTTTAACAGTATCAGCAGTACTGCAGGTAATTAGCTGTGTATTAGAGCAAAATGGGGGTCACTGGAGAGCCCAGTGTAATTTTTTTATGCATTTATTTTCCGTAACTGCTTAATCCCTACTAGGCTTGAGGGTACCCTGAGCCTATCCAGGGGTCTACGGGCATGAGGCAGGGACTCACCATGGGCCGGATGCCAGCCCACCGCATGGCACACACAGACACACACACACACTCACACCTTCAGTCTATTTATAATCCCCAGTTCACCTAAGACGCATGTCTTTGGACTGTGGGAGAAACCCAGTGGGAACCCATGCCACCACAAGGAGAACATATCATAAATTACATCATTTAAAATTCTGATTCTGATGTTTATTAGAGAAGTGTGACTATTGAGAAGTGCCAATACGCCACTAAAAATGTGTGAATTCTAAAATGTATATGTTTAGAAATGTATATATATAAACTAGTAGCTTATTAAAATCATTACCAGCCAATTGGTCAGGGCCTATTGGAAACATCAGCTATCCTTTAGAAATCCATTTCAAGATGAAATACTGTTACATTAACATACTTTCATTTTAGGAACATCTATTATTCACATACAGTTACAAGATTTTGCTACAGGCAGTCTTTTGAATCAGAATCAGAAAACTTTATTGATTGCAGAGGAAATTGCTCATGTAATGGCTGTAAAGACACACAGAGACAAGAACAATATAAAATATAACGTCTAAATAAAATGTGAATAATAAAATCTGTGGAAAAAAACTCAATATGAATATACACTATGCCATATACAGAAATGCTGCGTATAAATGTTATAGATAAGTAACAAATCGGAGTGAAATCTACTGACACATACGGTTGTTTGGAGTAAATTCTTGCACTTAGAGATCAGTAGTAATATTAAGTAATGAATAGTATTAAGTAGTGACAATTGCAAATGTAGACTATTGCACATGTAGAATACTGTACATGTAGAATATTGCACATGTAAAATATAGCCCATATAGAATATTGCACATGTAGTTTATTGCATGTGAGGAAGTGATTCAGCACTGAATATATTTTGTTTTACTAATTTCACAATCATATTATGATGAACTATTTGCCTTTAGCTTGAATGTTTTGAATACAAAATACCAGACATGAATGTTAATAAAATTTGTTTGGTATAAAAAATGATCTGAATGCATTTCATTGGTCTGTTGACACTGGTTGTGTGCCTTACAGTAAGTCTTATGGTAACATTAGCTTTTGACGTAATTTACAATCAACCATCTGATATGAATATGGATAAACACTGTTTCATAGCTATTCTAGCAGTAGGTCTAACCCTACTTGCCAAGGTCTTAAACCCAGTCAAGGGGGAGGGTGTGTAGGGGGTGGGGCATCAGGACTAAAATATCTCAGCTGTGTTGCAGGCGATAGTTCATGTCTAGAGAAAAAATGTAAAAATATAGCATATAATGTTGTAATATTCAATGGAAAGTAACAATTTGTGTAGACATGTTTCTTTATTTTTATGTTTAAACTTGTTAGAGGTGGTTGCAAAATGTAACAAAATGCAGACCTGTAACACTGGACTAAAAGAATGAATAAAACTGGACTGGGTTCAACACCTAGATGCTTTTTGTTCAAGGCCTGTCCATAACTCTGCAAAATGGTGGTTGTCTACAAGCTCCAGTTCGGATTCATCTGGTTAAAGATCAAGTATTATTGGTTAAACCTGCAGTTAAAGGCGTTGGAATGCAATATTAATTTGAAAGATAATTAATGCCATTGTGCAATGGGGTCAAAATTATTTGTGACCATCTATTTGTGTCTGGCACCGGGTCTGGTTATATCAGTAACAAGAAATTGGACTTTAGAACGATCTCTTTCATGGAACGTTATTATACATGTTTGGGCCAATTTCTGGTTCGAAATAGGACCATTCTTCAAGAAAGAACAGACCCAGTGTTGTGGAACAGTTCAGAGTCAGCAACTTTGTACTGAAGACTTCCTTTGGCTTCCTCAAAAGAAAACTTGATTTAGAGAATGAGAAAAGCAGAATGGCTCATTGGACGATGTCACTTTATCCAGCTCCATTGGATTTTCAGTGCCTTGATTTTTAAAATACATGGCTATGGGACTCAAACTGTTTCTCTTGATTAAAAAACTATGTATGTAGACACTTAATATCATGCATAAGCAATAAATTATACAGTACTATATATAAATGGCTTCTGACAGCAAACTCACAATGACAGGGGATGTTTTGTGAAGTAAATGACATTGTCAGAGGTTACCATAAACTGATGGACATGTGTTTAATTATTAATTATTGAAATTAAACTTAATTACCATGAAAGTTATGGGTACACAGAGGTACTCTACATTGTGGGTGCACTCTCCAGTACATTAGCACTGTTTCCTGTTGTCTTTAGTATTATACCTTACTGTATACAACATTATAGCATGGCTAAATATATATTACGGGGGGAGCCGAACCCGAATACGGTTTTTGGAAATGGCACAAATAATGTGTTTTTACGAATACGCTTTCAGACAAATACTTATTTGTAATAATATAATTGTAAAAACTATTTGTATTCAGGGAATAATTTACCATTCTCCTAATGGTAACACAGATGATAATATTAGCTCATTTCAACTGCGTTCAGATATGTAACAAGACAAGTTGGCGTGGCTGCAAAACAAACAGCTAGTTTATATACTGTCTAGTATGACACAGATTTACCTAGGGTGGTTAATTGGTTCCTTTACTTATAGCTTAACCTAAGTGTTCTGAAAACAGTCCAGCTTAGTGCAGGTTCACTGCCGCCACTGTCACCATCATCAGCTTATAAAGGCCCTGTAGCAAAAGTGTCTGTAATTTTGAAACATCGTGTGCCTGAAGTGCCGATTTGATTTTCTCTTTCGCAGTTTTTCTGCTCCCCCTTTACGTTTTCCCTCTCTATCACATCCACTGACACTGCACACTGGCATGGAGCCAAAAGGGGGAGGAGTTTAAAGACTTGATTTGGCCAGCCCCGTGTCAGTAAAGAAAAGAACCAATGGGCCACAGAAGAGTGTTTCATGGACTGGTGGTCAGGTAATAAATTCCTGTGCTGACTTTTTTGACTAATGCTTTATACAAGCAAAGGGGCCAAAACGAAAGGGGGTGTTGTTTTAAAAGCTGATGAAGCCAGGCCAGCATCATTTGGACCACTGATCTACGAGTCTTATGGGCCGGTCAGACCAATAAATAATTCATAAATAAATAAATAATAAAATAAATAAACGGTCAGCCCAAATAGCTCGTCATCTCACTGGGAAAATGCCCTATCCGTCAGGAGGTCAGTTTGAACCTGGCTTCTAGTCTTCAGGAATACCTTTGTTTTTGTCATCAGTTCCTTTTTTCATAGGGGTACAAATGTGAGGATAAATTAATGGAAAAGGCATTTGTTATCCATTAAATTAAATGAGACAGAATGTTGTGGACCTGCACAGAAAAATGCAGTGGTTGATTAAATTACCATTAAGCACAATCAGGACTGTGGTAAACAAAAGTTTGAATACTTTTATAATGAGCAGAAAAGTGAGAAATCCAAAAATCACAGCTTCAGGACTGCACAGTTTTAGCATCAGTCTTGTGAGTTTTACATCTCAAAAACTCACGGTCACTTCCACGACAGAAGCCTCTTGAAAGAATTCCATGAAAGAAGCTTTCCTTTTGTGACAAAGAGTGCCCCTTTCAGGAAGATAATGACCCCTGTGCTGTTACTCTCACCAAAGCGCGGCTTCACAAATTATTAATAATGGGGTGCAACCATTCTTGACTATTTTTTTATGTATTACTAGAGAAAGTTGTTTTGTTTCTGAAAATATACAACAGTAAAAAACACATGCAGCTTCCCTTTTGCTTTTTTTGCCCAAAATATCACTCCTGTATGCTTTGTTTCATATATGGGTTAAATATTTTTTGTGACCTATATAAACACCTAAATAAAAATATATAAAAGCAATCTTCTTTAAAACATTATTTTAAAGGAAATGACTAAACATCAAAATTAAAGAAATGATGCAGCATTTACAGAACTTAAAAAATTCAAAGAAAACAAATCTCTCATTAAACAACATGGCAAACATTTCCTTTGACGAACTTCTAGTACTGTTTTACCATCCAGCTGATCAAATTTATTTGGACAGAAACCGAAAACCAAAAATGTGGAAACCCTTGGCCGAAAACCGAAAGAAAAAATAATTATTAAACTATTAAAATAACTTCTGTTACAAAACTAAGAAAATATTTATTTAGCATTCAAACAATACAACATATATAATAAAAAGCCTAAGGGTGTTTTCACTTTAAAGGAACCGAATTCTGGAAGTCCTCTAGAACTTGTCCAAAAAATGGACTAACAGAAAGGGAACCCAGCTCTTTTTTCGTTCACAGTGTGAGTTCATTTGAAAGGGACTCTGTCCTCTTTCTGCTCCTCTTCAGCTCAGGTGGAGCCACAGTTTTATTCTGTTCACATTTTAGTTCCTCATCCAGCCTGCCACCATTTTTCCCATATAAGAGTAGATGGCTAAAAGCTCTACCAAACTTCTACATTTTCCACAATGATCTCTTGTACCATTGTTCTTCAGGTTCTTTATCATTCTTCAGCTGATGAAGAGCAAGAATGTGTCTGAGAAGCTTGGTAGAGAAACTTGATCTTGACAAGAATCTCTTGTGTTTTTTTTATTTTTTATAATTTATTCATTTATTAATAGTTTTTCTTTATTCTCCACTGTTTCCCACATAGACATATATGGTTTACCATGTGATCTACCTACGGTAAGTCTAGAGGGCAAAAACAGTCGAAGCGAAATCGGAGAACTTTGTGTTCAAAGTGCCACAGATGCAAGGCGAACTGTTTCACTTTTCAGAGGGGTCCGAGTTTGTTTGACGTGTTCATGTGCAGGCTGCGGTTGCGTCTTCACTGTTTTAGTCACATAAAAAAAAGTTGGTATCTGAATATTCGGTACATCATTAATTTTTATACTTTACATCATTAAATAAGATGTGATTCAGGTGATCACTAATCAGTAACTCATAAAGGACAAACACTGACTGTTCTCAGACTCAGAGCTGTATATTCTAAAGTTTGAAAAAGAGACCTGAATACCCCTTCCAGTGATACCTGGACACGTCATCAGTGATAAACCCGGGGTTGTGGGGTGTTTCGGCTCTTAAATCATCATACACCCACGCCAGGGCGACCCAGCCGGGGGTGATCACTCCCCAGCTTGTGTCCAAGTAGCGCCAAGGATCCCCCCAATGGATCCACAGCCACAACAAAGCCTTTTCTGTGGCCTCAAGAATGTTCCTGGTGGCTCTTCTCAGCTGCAGTCCTCTAACTCCAAGGAGTTTGAGCACACGCTGGAGTGAGTGACCCGCAAAACCTCTGCACCCTATTTCGATAGGTTCGCAGCTGGCTTTCCAGCCTTTGCTCCGGCACTCTGTGGTGAGCTCTGTATATTTGGCCCTCTTGCGCTCATTTGCCTCATCTATCTGATCTTCCCATGGGACAGTCAGTTCCAGTAACACCACTTGCTTGGTGGACTCAGATGTTAAAACCATATCTGGACGGAGTGAAGTAGTGGCTATGTTGGCTGGGAACTTAAGTTTCCTTCCCAAGTCAACTAGGAGCTGCCAGTCACGGGCAGTGGTGAGGAGCCCTCCTGTAGATTTGGGCTGGCGGTTTGCCTTCTGCCCCGCTCTAATGAAGGTGATTGACTGTTTCAGGGTGACCTGGGTCTTGCTACTCTGTATCGCAGTGCAGATGGAATCCGGCAAGGCTTTTAAAACTTGGTAATTTCGCTTGTCCACGCCCCTTGCTTGGACAGGCTGACCATCTTGCTGTAGTGATCTTCCTCCTCCTCTGCGCGTATCTCCTCTAGGATCAGTTGACGCTTCTCCTTGCCACTTGCACGGTTGAATCATGGCATAGGAAATCTCTCAAGGCCTGCCCACCCTCTTGCCACTGTTCCCACCAAGGTTTTGTGCCGCAGCCGTGCCTCTGCTCTGCTTACAGCTTCTTGTGCCTGCACTTCCTCCCGGTTTTAACGAGGATTCCTGCCGAGGCCACCTTGATTTCTGCAGAGTCCCTGTACATCATCACCTCTCTGGAGTTAGTGACTTTGAACTCCTCTGTTAGTCCACTGATAGGGAGGTGCAGCTTGGTGGAATGGCCGTACAGGGCAATGCTCCTCAAGGACCGAGGGAGTCCCAGCCATCTCCTAAGGAACTGGCTGATGGTCTTCACCAGTCTCTCTACTGTTGTCACTGGTACCTCATAAACTAACAGGGGCCAGAGTATTCTAGGCAGGACATCCAGGCCTTGAACTTTCCTGGGAGAACCGATTTGTCAATGGCTGTAAGCCAAGATGACAGGTCGCTTTTGGTCTGATGCAATGCCACTGCGTCCTTCAGAGAGCTGTTGAAGATTTTACCCAGGCTCGTGACCGGTCTTTCGGTTACCGTCGGAATCTTGGTCCCTCCCAGAGTGAAGTGGAAATGGTCAGCCACTTTACCTTTCCTAAGGACTAGAGACCTGGTCTTGGCTGGTTTGAAGCTAATCTTTGCCCATACAATGAGCCGTTCGAGCCCCTGCAGGAGCCACTTGCACCCAGGAACAGATGTGGTCATGACAGTTAAGTCATCCATGAAGGCTCATATGGGGGGCTGCCGGGCCCCAGATCTTGATTTGGGCCCCCTGCATTCTACCTCGGCAGACTTAACTACCATGTTCATGGCCAAGGAGAAAAGTGTCACCGAGATTGTACAGCCGGTGATTATCCCTTTCTCCAGGCGGTGCCAGGCAGATGTTACTTGGCCTGAGGAGACTCTTCCCAGAAATCGTTGTAATAGTCCATAATGAGGTTGCAGGTCTTCCCAGGGATGTGGTACCTTGTCAGTGCTGTTTCGACGAGCTTGTGCGGGATGGATCCGTACGCCTTGCCTAAGTCGAGCCAGAGAACGGCCAGGTCTCCTTTGTTTCTCTCGCCTCTTGGATCAGCTGCGTCACCACTCCTGTGTGCTCCATGCACCCAGGCACTCCAGGCACTCCCCCCTTCTGAACAGAGGTGTCTATGTAGGCGTCTTTAGGAGGAAAGCTAGTAGTCGTTGGGACACAATCTTAAAGAAAATCTTGCACTCGACACTTAGCAGTGAGATTATACGAAACTGCTCGATATTACAAGAGTTTTCTTCCTTCGGGATCCAGACACCTTCGTCATGCCTCCACTGGGCTGCGATTTTCCCTCTCCGCCAGATCACCTTCAAAATCTTCCACAGATGTTTAAGAAGCCGTGGACACTGCTTGTAGACCTTGTAGGGTACACCACTAGGGCCGGGAACCGAACTTGATCTTGCAGCTTTGACAGCTTCTTTTACCTCTGACAGGGTGGTTTCAGTGCTGTTAAACTGGGATGCTGGTTCTGGAGGATTCACCAATGCCTTGCATGGCCCAAGCTCTTGGTCTCTCGGAGTGTCTTTGAAAGTATCATTGAGATGTTGGTTGATCTCTTCTACAGGGCAAACAAGGTAGCCACTTCGCTTCTGGCCCAGTAGCCTCTTGGTGAAGGCAAAGGTATTGCTAATGAAGGCGCCATGCTTCTGAGTCCTTTCCTTGCCTTTCCTTCTGTGCCACTTGGCCCTCCTCAAAGTGATGAGCTTCTTCCTTATGATGTTAGTGAGTTCTGACAGGGCAGATCTCTCCTCTTCCTTGGCTGCCTTGTATTAGCGTTTCAAGGATTTCAGTTCTTGTCTCAGCTGGCTTATCTTGACTTCCCGCCGGTTAAGCTTTGCTGGCCTTCTTGCTCCTTGCTTTTGTTCCACTCCAAAACGTTCAGCACCTGTGCTCATTAGGAGTGAGCACATATTTTGGAGCTTCTGGTCAGCATTGCCCTTTAAAATGGCTTCCAGGCTTCTGTCTATGTCCTCATCCAGCTTGGTCTACTCCATGCTGTTGGCAGCAGGCCACTTCACCCGTCGATGTTCCGACTTCCTGCTTGGTATGTGGACTTGTGTCACTTGGAGGTTCCAGGTGCTGTGGGGGGACTCCAGACCTGGCTCCTCCTCCATCTGACCAGGTTTGTCTGTTAATGCTACAATAGTTGTTGCCTCGGCTGCTTTCCCTGAGCGTCGCTTCACTTGTTCCCTCCCAAGACAGGCCATCTTGGTCTGGTGGATTTTCAGACCTATTGAGTTTTTGCAGACCTCCAGACTGCACTGGTAATCCGATTTACATATGCTTGCGTTGTTAACAGTAAATCTGTCCGGTTGGGATGCTCATTCTCCCCCCCTCTCGGGCATCCCTGGGGGTGTTTATCTGTGGGGTTCTTCGTAGCAAGTTTGGGAAAACAATATCTTGACCATATGAATTTCATTTCTTGGGAGTGATGGTTTACAAAAATGTTATGACCGACATCAATATGGGCATACTGATATAAACGTTTATGTATTTATTGCTTATAAACTCATTTAAAATTACATTCTATTTTTTTAAAAATAAAATTCCATTTTTTCTCCTTTCCAGGGGCCCATGTATTAGACTTTTATTGTATTATCCTTATTGGATAAGTTCAGAGTGGAAGAACTTGACTGGCCACACAGAGTCCTGACCTCAGCCAACATAAAAAAGCCTGAGAACGAACCGGAGATCCAGGGAGGATCTCAGCAAATAAAAACCTCTCATCCGTGTGCACTTACGGGCCCCAACAGCGCTGTTTTTTTTTTTTCTTTATTGTTTT
>JBBMFX010000080.1:2978774-2993976 GCA_037832545.1 Rhabdalestes septentrionalis | reverse complement strand
AGAGAAGAGAGAGATGGAGAGAGAGAGGCAGAGAGAGGGAGAGAGAGAGGGAGGGAGAGAGAGAGGGAGAGAGAGAGGGAGAGAGAGAGAGAGGGAGGGAGAGAGAGAGGGAGAGAGGGAGGGAGGGAGAGAGAGAGGGAGAGAGAGAGGAAGAGAGAAAGAGAGAGAGAGCTCTGTGGTAGAGCAACCCTCCCATGGCATGCCGTTTCCACAAGCTGAAAATAATAGCCCCCTAGGGAACGAGTGCCAGCCTTGCTGATCAAATGCAACACTGTGCTTTAGACTTATGTGAGTTCAGTTGAGTTAAATAGGCTCCTTGCCTTTTTCTCTCTTCTTCCACTTCTCGAAAACATGGATTTTCTCGCTCTCCAACCTGAAATCTGTCAGTTTCAATTGTGCCTGTGTTTGGCCTTCTAATTCCAGGCCTGTACCTGCAAGGTCTAAATATGAATCGTGCGGGTTCACGTTTGTGAAGGAGCAGCCTGTGATATGACGTCAAGATTTGAGTAGCATGATAAGTGACGTCACAGTACACTTTCCTGAAGATACAGCTTTGGAAAAAACATAAGAGAGCCCTGCAATACATTTTGAAATCAGCAAATCTATTATTCCATACCAGTGTCTGTTCAATTTCAACACAAGTATCTCATTCTGCTTTATGAGGGACTGATTACTGATCACATGAAGCACATCTTATTTACTGAGGAAAAGTATAAAACACTGCTGTAATCCACACTCTCCTCTCACAGCGAGACTATTTGGATAGTGAAATACTACTAGAAGTTCCTCAAAGGTAATTATTGCCATTTAGTTTAAGTGTGAACGAGAAATTTCTGTAAACGGTGCATCATTTCTTTTATTTTGATGTTTTGTCATTTCCTTTAAAACGATGCTTTAAAGAAGAACATTTTTATTTGGAAATGAGGAGAAATATTGTTGGCAGTTCTTAAAAATGAAGGCAAAGCTGTTCAGTTCAATAATTGCACCTATAAAAGATAAAACTTTAGAAACTGAACATTTTTCAACTTATTTTATTTCCAGAGCTGTATCTAGAAGTAGTTTTAGAGCACTGAACCACAGTTTAGCATAAAAAAAAAAGCTCATTAGAGAGCATATAAACAACTACCAGTGCAACATTTATTAATTTGTTTTGTAATTTTATTCAGGTAAGTAAAATAATTATTGTAATCTGATCATAGGTTTCACAACCTCAAATAAATACATGATGTTTTAAGTAGCAAAAATGTTTTTGTGACTTTCAGCTTTTGCCACATCAAGCACCATTAAATGGAAATTGCGCTGACATTCTGTATAATTTAATGGCTAAGATGTAATATTGAAGATTGGTCTGGTGTTAAATGTGCCATTCTAGAGAATCAGAAGTCAGAATTGGTCCCATCTGAGGTGTTTAATGTCTCTAAAAGCTGCCTCACCGAACGTAATTACATGAAATAATTATGACTACACTTCCTGATGCGTGAGACTTTGTTGTATAATCATTTTATGACCAAGTTCTGACCTTCTTTGTTTATGTAACGATGGCAGAAATATACACGCAAGCTGTTTTAAGGAAAGTCCCCAAAGTAATTTCCTCCTATCATACCATCATCATCATTACATGCAAAAAGATGATCAGTGGTGATTTTTAGACATTGATTTAACTGTTTTAAAGAAATAAAAAGAGGTAATGAGTTTCTCAGTGATGTGCCAGTTCACATCAGACCATTGTGAGTTTATTTTTTCTCCATTATTAAAAGATGCAGACATTTTCAACTATTAAACAATACAGACATTGGCATTTCTCACATTTCTGCTATTCTGCCAGTGCATTTAGCCAAATAAAAGTAACATATTGTGGGAAAAGTCTTCAAATATTCCATACTGATGCTCTATATCTGCCATATCGAACTGTACCGTATGATAATGTGCCATCCCAACACTGCAACTTTGAGTGACAAACAGTGGCAGCATCTCTGCTTCAGTTCTTGATACGCTGCCATAGATTGTCACAGACAATTATATAAAAACAATCTGGCTGGATATTTCAGGGCATTTCTGTAATATGAGTGGGGAAAAACTACAACAAAAAAAAAAAAAAACAACCAGTCAACATTCATGTTTAGAAAAGCTTACCAGCATCAGCTTATAATTTTTTTCTCTCCCCGTGAAGATTCCACTCAGTGTGCCTATTTATAGAGCGACAGTTTCAAATCCTTTTTTTTTTTTTTCCATCTGGATATCCGGTGGATCCCTCTCTGGTTCAAAAGAGCCCTGTCCGTCCTGTTGCAATCAGAGTGTAACGGCTGCTCTCTCTTACGGGGGAATCAACAGTGTCACTGTAGAAAAAAGGCCCCAGATAAGACCAAAATAAAGGGCTTTCTTTGATATCTTCCCCGGCCTATGCCTGCTTTGTGTAGGGCAACAGAGTGTGGCCTTTGAATGAGAATACTGAAAGGCTCCTGAAAATGCAATTTTTTTGTGTGTGTGTGTGTTGGTTTTTTTGTTTTTTTTTCTGGCTGGCTGCTCTTTGCTCGATAATATCCTCCTAGCTGGCAAGAAAGGTTGATTAGACTTTCTAATACCATGCGTGTTTGAAATGCAGCCTTGCTGGCCACACAAAAAGTAAAGTGTTTTGAAATGTAAAAAACATATTATACTTGCATAATGGGTCATTATGATGGCGCTGCACATTAAGACACACTCTAGCATGCATTAGTTGACTGCATTATTACCGCGACGCTTGTTTGTATTTTGTTGATGCTGTTTCCGCGTTAACTGCAGCGCTTGCCTTTATTGTGCGTACACCTTTAGGAAAGCTGTGGGAGGTTGATTTGGATTATTGCGATGACTCAGTGCGGTTTTGTGCCATGGCTACCGTATAATTGCACCGACGCGAAATACCTCTCAGGCCGTATTCATGAAAGCCCGAAGCCAGCCACCCAAATACACAGGCAGATTGGAACATGAGTTAATGATGCCTGCCTTTATTAACTCTTATAAAAGCAAGGGCTCTCGAGCGGCACAACTGGATAAGCGTTGGGAAATCACGAGTTCGAGGCCTGGTGGTGCGACAGACATCGGTGGTTGGGACTCTAAACACATACAGGAACCGTTCTGTACCTAAACTGTACTGTGATGGGACTGAACATGCAGCACTCTTTGATTTTAGAGTGTATCTCAATCCAGTAATGGAATTTCCTACATGCAGTTCAATTCTCTCCACTGTTTATGGACGCTTGTCCCAAAACCACGTCCATGGAGTCGAACATGCGGAAAGTTCTTTTTCTATCAGAGCTGCTTTTGTTATTGTGGTCTTTTATTATTTATAGTCTTGTTTGAGTTTTAATTTTTTACTGTGTGATGAAAACCTAACACAGATAAATTGTGAGTGTTGTCCTGGATCACCTTCACATTTCTCACAGTGTTAAATATTCATTTATGAGCGTCATAGAAAACTACTGATATTTATCTTCAGCCCAGACAGACAGCCGTGCTTGTAATTTTCCAATGTTAGTTTGTATCTCCATTTACATTTTTGGGGCTGAAAATGAAAAAGAGGGACCTCTTTCCATGTTGTTATGACATTTCGACCAATCAGAAAGCAGTGATGGAGTCAGCTAGGCTGCGGCCCACTTTCAGCCCTGCCGTTGATCGAAGCCGTGACAGCACGGCTCAGGTACGGGTTGTGTTGTTTGTAGTGGAAAAACATTTGTGGTCGGTAGGGCACGGTTCCTTGTGCCAATGGAAAGGAACCACAACTGGTCCCAGGCTGTCTGGGGTGAGAAAGATGCCTAGGTTGTGTTAGACAGTGTAACAGAAGTGGCAGAATTTATGCAGTGGCTGAATTCATGTGACACAGAGGAGACACATGCTTGTTTTTGCCCTCCCTGCGTTGGTGGTATCATGTGATGGGGTGAGTCCGAGCTTGTGGGTGGAATTGGAGGTGACCAAATTGGATAGAAAAATGGGAAAAATCCCCCCCAAAATTACAAAAGCACAATACAAAGACTGAAAGCTGCACACTGTGGGGAAAGGAAAAGGTATTCGTATTGTTAGGCTGAAAATACAGGCTCCTCAGAGACTTCGAAATTTGGTCCATATTCTTTGGCTTTCTAAGCTTTCTTATCTCCCACAGTCAGGTGTATGTAGGGTTCAAATTGGAATTTTGGAACCGAATTCAGAACATCGTCTCAGGACCAGATGTACTAAGCCGTCTGTGCCAGATTACAGATGCATTCTACCCCAAAAATATGAATTATCTACCAACCTACCATATTAACCAGAGATGGCAGAGTGATATCAATGTGTTTCAGGCTGATGTCGGCAAAAAAAAAGCAGAAACAGTCGTCAGAGGTAGAAAAAGAGAAATCCCATGCAATCTTCTGGTAAACCCAACCTGAAAGCAGCAGTCCGCTCACACTGTGATATCTCTTGTAGCTGGCTGTGATTTTCTTCCTGTTGGATAGTGAAGTGGTTTGAGTCATTTAAGCATGATGGCCTACTTTTATATGATCAGCTTGAGTGTTTACTCTGTAATTAAAGATTCATTTTAAAGCTTCATTTTTACGGAAGAAATCATTAGTTGGGATGCACTATGATATAATAATCACATCGAAATTAGAATATCAACATGAGCAGAAATGTGTGGAAAATATTGGATGATTCCTTTTTCATGCACTGGTATTGGAGTTCTGTTCTAAAATTCTTTTAATTTAATCCAGTTTTTAAGATTATAAAATATAGTATAGTTTAATAATAAGCTCTATTTTTCTGATCTAAGTATATACAGTCCCAATTTTTGTATGTGTAATATACAGATGGTCAAGATATGGATACTGGCATCAGTGCACATCCATGCATCTCCAATTACCAGTATTGGAAAAGAAAAAGTGGCATCACAACAACATCAATAATTGTTTATTTTGTTCCACGCAGCATAATGCATGACTGATGACTGTTTAATGGAGAATCGAAAACAAAACAAACAAAAAAACTGTTGGAGATAGAAGGTGTATGACTGATTATTGTTCAGTTTACTGACCTTTTGAGGGCAAAACGTTTAAGATAAGATAAGATAAACCTTTATAAGTCCCACAAGTGGGAAATTTGCATTGTCACAGCAGAAAGTGACAGTACAAAAATGAGAGCATCAAAGATTTAATTAAAGTAATTTGAATGTACCAACAATACAGTATCAAATATACACCATACAAACAATCTAGAAATATAAATAAGGACGTGTATTGAAAAATGTATATGTATATGTAAATGTACATGTATATGCAAAGTTGTAAGTATATGTATGCATGTATAAACACACACACACTCACAGAGGTATGCAATGGATTGACAGGCATTGACAAAAATAGCAATAATTTCAGGTTTCAGGTGTAAATGAATGGTGCTGTGTGAAACTATGTATTGGTATATGGCTTCTTTTAATAACAATCAGAGCAGCTAGACTGAGGAATAGACCCCAAACTCAAAACGGTGAAACATTTACCTGCACCAAAACACTATTCATCTCTGATGCCCCAGAGACTCTTAGGGAATTAATTTATTTGATATTGTTCTGTTCTTACTTTATTCAGTGTAAAGTTACACCCCTGCACACGTTCGGTTTCACTGTCACTTTAAAGCCCTGCTTCTCAAAATTAGCACTTGGTTCTATGCGCAGTTTGTGTGATTAGCAACAGCCTAAGCAAACTGAGCGTCTGGCCCTCGGTTGTTCTTCAGAAGTTCTTCACACGAACCTCCATTGTGTACGCCAACAAATTCTTTTTTCTTGGCTACATCAAGTCTAGAAAGGCTGTTTGCGAGAAGACAAAGTGCCAAAACTACTCGCAACTGCGGAGCTGTTTGAGCACAACAGTTTACCCAGTCTGTTCTCAAACCGCTTCCAAATGTTGGAACTCTTCTCAGCCATTTAACCACCTTGGTTGGAACGCGAATTTGGTGTAATATATAGTTAAATGAGCCACATCTTACACTTAAAAAAGACTTTATTAGAAAAGACAGTGTTTCTACATAGGACTTTTAAAACTAAACTTAGTAATTTCTTTGCAACTCACAAAACGGAACAGAAGAGACAGCAAAAATGTTCAATTTCTTAGGTTTGATCTTTTTTAGGTGCAAGTATTGAACTGAACAGCTTTGTCTTGATTTTTAAGAACTGCTGACAATGTTTCTCCTAATTTCCAAATAAAAATATGGATCTTTAAAGCATTATTTTAAGGGAAATGACAGAGCATCTAAATAAGAGAAATTATGGAGTTTACAGTAGTTGAATAACTGAAAGAAAACAAATCTTTTGTTCACTCTTAAACAAAATGGCAATAATGACCTTTGATACAATTCTAGTAGAGTTTTATCATCCAACTGATCTCATTATGAGAGGAGAGTGTGGATTACAGCAGTGTTTTATACATTTCCTCATTAAATAAGATTCAGGTGATCAGTAATCAGTCCCTCATAAAGCAGAATGAGGAGCTTGTGGAGGAGTTTAACACACACTGGCATGGTATGGTTGCCATACTCAGAGTATCCTTACTTTTGCTGCTCAGTTATTTTCTGTTACATTAGTAATATTGATGGTGATAATGAAGATAATGATAATGATTTATCATTATTATTTTTTAATATTTTCTATAATGTTCATGATGGAGAACCTGTGAAATGAATCGACAGTCAGAGCTTTCCCTGCTTGTCAAATTAGCAAAATGCTGCCTTTGTTAATGGATGCACAGTGAAGTTCCTGATGGTGTGCCCACACATTCATTAAGGCCTTTTTATTGATTTGTCTAATAATAAGCCCTTAATGAATTATCGATTTGACTTGGGCCGAAAGATTAATAGTTTTTATATGGAAATCATAATTTGAGAATAGAGTGTAATTATCCAATCAAAAGAGCTGCGATTTTTAATTATCGCATATATTATCGGCAGTGTCGCCTCAAGTTTGAAGAGGAGAAATTTTATCTTGATAACGTGGACGCTGTGAACCGCCTGTAGAGCCAGACTGTTGCAAATAATCACAGCCACAATATTGTTCAGAAGAAGTGCAATTAAATACTTTTCCTGCTAAACTAGGCCTAGAGTGACACTTGCAATAAAAAGAGCAGCAATTAAAGGCTGCTGGTGTGAGTCGTGTAATTTTAAAGAAAACTTTTTGTC
The DNA here is from genome assembly GCA_037832545.1 of Rhabdalestes septentrionalis. Lineage (NCBI taxonomy): Eukaryota > Metazoa > Chordata > Actinopteri > Characiformes > Alestidae > Rhabdalestes > Rhabdalestes septentrionalis. The sequence goes on along the minus strand of JBBMFX010000080.1, from coordinate 2,986,803 downwards.
ATGAAGAACTTCCATCTAATGGAAAGGTTCTATACCCATTACCTAGAACTGTACACCCATTTAAGAGCCTTCAGTTTAAATAACATGAGGCTAAGTTGCAATGAATGCAGCTGCCATTAGCTAAACAGTGTTGCCCCTCATCATTTATTGATGGTGCTATTGTGTGGTTGTTGTGGCCACCTTGTTGGATTTGGCCAGACTGCCATTTCTTATCGTCTCCTGTTCAGACGCCATGACACTTGACATGATAGCTCAAAGTCGGCCGCTCCAAATCGTGTGTCTTAAATTAGTCATTGACGGAGCCCCGGCTGGAAAAGACGAGCAACATCTTGAGGCATTGTCTCATTACAAGCCTCCTTCCTTCTGTCTGCCCTTGGCCAGCAGCCTGCTCATTCTCTCCTAATATTTTTCTCTCTTTTTTTTTTTTCTTTTTCGGAGGAGAATGTTTGTCTGACTGTGCAGGAGGAACCAGCTACTGCCAGGCGATAGCGTTGGCAGTCCGGCGCGAACGGCCCCGGTTGCGTTTCGACTCCAGAGGGCATTGTGGAATGGGATGACGGCCGATACTAATGAAGCAGGCTGCACTCCAGCTGTCAGGTCATTTCTGCTGAGTCACTGGGTCGACTTGCCCAAGTGCAGGGTTGTCTCCTTTGCCACAATTTAAAATGGCAGGCGCCCTCTTCTTAAAGAAAGGCATGCTGTTTCGAGTTATTTAGCATGCACTAGTCGATTTGACAGAGACAGAAGCCAAAAGGCCTTTACCTGTCTATGCACCAGGTAAAAATTTATTCCTTAGTAGTGACTGTTGCACAAAACTTGTGGAATGCTGGCATATACATACATTAATTATACACAAAATGCCCCACAGTGAGTACCGCTGTTGCCTTACACCTCCAGGGTTGGGGGTTGAATCCAGGTCCTGGTCTTGTGTGGAATTTGCATATTCTCCTCATGTTGTCATGAGTTTCCTCCGGGGTCTCCAGGTTTCTCCCATAGTCCAAAGACTTGTGTCAGGTGAATTGCAGATTCTAAATTGAACGTAAGGTTTGCATGTGTGTGTGAGTGAATGGTGTGTGTGTGTGTGCGTGCGTGCGTGCGTGCGTGTGTGTGTGTGTGAGGCCTGTGGTGGGACGGAGTCCCTGCCTCACTCCAGTGGTCCCCAGGATAGGTACCAGTGACACTAGTAAGGATTAAGCAGTTACGGAAAAGGAATGTATGTTTGTTTAGACAAAATTAGTTTTTCATTTGAAACTGACCATCTGGGCGTTGTAGTTCTGGCTAATTGGGACTTATAAGCGACAATAATGGACTTGCTACTGGGACCTATCCGCCATATGCAAAAAAAGAAGATAATTTGAAATTCATAATGCACTTGAAGATTCGTTGGCCTTTGCCAGTTTTCTGAAAAGTCTGACCAATACAATATTCAGGCCTTCAGGGGCACCTGAATATAACAGCCAGGTGCAGGCATTAAATCTCCAGGACCGGGATCGGGCACCGCAAGCTAAAGACATCTTCGTCATGACTCAGCATTTGGTGGAGATTAAAAGGATAGTTAAGATGAAGGGTTCAGCTCCGGACAGGAGGCGAGGCTGCCAATGGATCGGACTTGGAGAAGGCGCCTTTTGCGCAGTGACGCCGGCCAAGCAGAAAGTCCTTAGCGCCGCATCTTCGGCACATCACGTGGCTTTTATTCCTTTTGAATCTCTGTCAAGTTCCAGGAGTCACGATGCATTATATTCACCCCTATTGTTCCCCACACTCGGAGGCCATTTTACCTTCCGGCCGAGGGACGGGAAAGGGTGTCCGGATCCATCTTTCTTCTTGTCTTTTTCCAGAAATGTCAAATGTTATGGCTCCGCTAGAGGGATCTAACCGCAATCAGTACTTGTGCCCTTGGTAAAGGTTGCTTTTAAATGCATGACTCAGACATAAGGGAGTGTGCCAGTTTAAATGCATGCGCCGCAATTACATTCGCAAATGGATTGCAAAACCTCGGTGGAAAATGAATTATCTGTGAAGAGCATATCAATGAAAGTCATGCACTAGATTTCGTTTGTTTCTGCAAAGCTTGCAGGTTTCACCATCGACCAAAGGCAAACAATATGATGTTTTAATGAATATTAAGTATCGCCTGTCCTTCTTTATCCTCAGCCATTCAAATGCATCACTTTTTTTAACGAGGAAGTGTTAAACTTCAGAAATGAATGGGACTACAGTGGCCAGATCATTTTTGAAAAAACTAATTCTGGTTATTTCTTTTAGACTGTGTTATTGTAAGCTTGTAACAGGCATATTAAGATATACTTTGTCTTGAATGTAGTGTTTCAGGAATGGCTCCTCTTGTAAACCAATCTGGCACAGTGTTTACCCTCTGAAAGGAACCCAGTAGTTAGGCTGCCACTCGTATTTATAGCCAGAGCTTTACTTAGAACTTGCAGAAGCTCAGGAGTGACGTTTTCATCCTTAAAAAATGGACTTACTAAGAAATCCAGATATAATTGCTTAATTCCACAGTCAGTTCCTAATTATACTGGGGGTTAATTGGCGCCTGTGAGCCTAACCAATTTATGAGTTTGCTTAGATATCTACCTAGGTACCATGAAAAAAAATTCATTTGGCATTTTAAGTTGAATTGTTTTAAACCAAAATGTAAAATAAAAAGTAGTTTTATTGTTTAAATATCAACAAGATTCTTTAGAATGACAATAAAATGTGCTTCTCTGACATTCACCCAAAAGTCTATGCCTAATAATAATTGATATATTAAATAAAGTGACACAAAACAGCCACTGGTGTTTAGTTAATTGATATTTCTATGAATACCTACAGTCTTACAAGAATAATGCATTACTGTATTGAAAATCCCAGAGCAATACAAGTTGTTCTAAACATTTGGATGAGAAAGACCAAAAAAAAAAAACTTCAATTAGTCAGGTGACATAGGATAACAGTATAGTACCGTATAGGACAAGTATTGATCGACAGGTTCTGCCAATACTCAACAAAGAAACAAACAATGAACTCCTTCTTCAAGATGGAGCCGCAGCTCGAGAGGAACACAAAAGGCTGTTAAAATCAATTTCAAGCCCCAAATTACAAATGGAGTTGGTGTCTGAGCTCATGATTATATTACCCAGGCGAACATGAACGAGGTACATTAGGCAAGAGCAGCCTTAAGCAATACACTCTCTTGGTAATTGGAGGTGGTGTAACCTGGAGTGTTTACAGAGTCAAAGCAGGCCGAGATACGGCTGCAAATGATCCCATGGATGATCTGCATAAATCCTTAGGCTTCTCACAAAGGTGCAATGTATATTATCCATGCCTGTGAGTAATTGAATAAATGTGCAAACAAACAATTGGCATCTCTATGTACATATGCTAAAATGGTTCATCTGACATGGGAATAGACCAACAGCTTGAGGTTTAGAAGTCCAGGGGTTTTTGCTTTGTCTCGGTTTGAAATATGCATTCGGATATTGCTTTATTTTTTTAATTAATTTCATTTGTTTATGGTGTTGTGCTGAGAAAATAACAACTTTTGCAATGTGATCATCCACAGAAATCTGTATTTAGGATCCAGCAGTGTCTCAGTTTAATACAGGTTCGGTTTTTTTGGAGCATTTAAAATGATACAAGGTCAGCATTTGAAACAAAATCTGTGGGTTAAAGTGCTCTAGCTACAAGCTGGTGATACCTCAAATAAAAAATACATCAAATGTTTTTCAGAATTATATGGCTCTGCACAATATGTTGTATTGTCACTAGCTGCCATTTATGCAACTTCCCACCCGTGACTACTCCCTAACAATATTGGATCAGATTGAAGAATATTTGAGGTTAGCGAATTTGCCAAAATGTCATGGTGCTGCATTAATAAAGGTAATGAACTCTGGTTAATCTCGGAGAAATGGTGCTCTGTGCTCTGCGCTAACCTGGCACAGCTTGTTCTGACTGAACAGCTTTGCTCTGTTCTTCCTCTTATAAAATGACACTAAAAGGGAACCTGGTGTATTACTGTGAATGTCAACCAGACAGAAACCACCTTTCCAGAAAGCGTATTTTATGCTCTGTTTAAAAAAAAATCTGGTCCTGGATACTGAGCGAAAAGTTCTTTTTGAACTCACAGAAAGAATATTCTGGAGTTTTGGGGACCATAAGACCCTAGTTATCCTCAATACATTTGATTTAAAGTTCAAATTGTATTGCAGCTCGATTGAAGTTGGATGATGTATCTTTAATAAATATTTATATTGTATTATTTAAACTAAATATAAGTAATCTGCTGCCAGTATTTGGCATTTACTGAGAATTTAGGTTCTGAGACTTGAAAGACTTCCTCGCGTTTCCATAACACAGTGAAAAGGAACAGAGCAGGTTTTAATTGTATTTATTCACACACACACACACACACACACACACACACACACACACACATACATATATACAGAGAGAGAGAGAAAATATTTACTGTACTTACTTTATTTGTACTTACATTTTACTTACACTTGTTCTTACTAAAAGACATGAACCACTTAGTACAGCTGAATGGTAAAAGCCATTTTGCTATGTGTCAGTACCCATTACAATATACATAAATAAATGACATTACAATGTATGCATATAAAATGACTTTATGAATATATTAATATTATTATCCTAATAACAGAGTAAACTAATAAATTACGTTCTTCAACTGTATTATAAACAAATTTAGCGACCATAAGATCCGAGTTATGCCACTAATTGGCAAAAAACTTCTTTGGACTGCCTGTATGCCTGATGTTCCCGGGGAACGTTTGCCAATCACTCCTTGCCTAGATTTCATGGGAGGTCTCGGACTGGTTAATGGCCATATGGTAGTTTTACTCCCCTCGTCAAAATGGCCGCTGTCATTAGTCACAGGAAAATCAGTCGGTCTTGATTGGAGTCGGGCTGGAAATTGTGACAGGGTCCGTGTCCAAAAAACGAAAGCTCGGCACAGCAGCAGAATCAACAGGATTGGAAGTAAACGGCGGCCGACGAGGAGCGGCGGCTGATCCTGTGGGTGTTTTTGCTCATCTGTTGTTACTGGCGATGTGACCGCAATCCCACTATGAGCACACAAAGCTCTTTTTTTTTTTTCCTCCCTCCAATTTTGCGGTTGATTTGAGCTCGCATCTTGAGCGTTCGTTGAGCTTTTAAGTCAACTTGCTGGCCCCTGAATAATTCAGCCTCAGCTGCTGAGCCACATGCTTCTCTCTAAGATTTTTGCTTGGCAAAACTTTATTTCCTATTTCCTTCACACCTACTGACCATAGGTGTGTAGAAATACATTGCAAAATGCATAGCATTGGAAAAATGCAAGGTGCTGATTCTACTGCATTCATTTTTGGACAGTCAGGATTGATTAGAGTAACATTCCTCAGAATAGCGTGCAGTAGTGCTTGCTGATATTTTGACTAAAGTAAAATTCCCATAACATTCTCAGGTATACAGCTCTCCTTTGCAGTTTATTATTATTCAACACTTGCACCTATAAAATGTTACACATGAGAAGCTGAACAGTTACTTGCAGTCTCTTTTTTTTTCAGAACTGTGAACTGTATATGTGTGTAACGTGTGAAGTCTGAGAGAGTTCCCCTTTGGCCACAATATCATTTTTGGCAAGGCAGGTGCCTCCTAGTTGAACAAAACTTTGTGAATGAGGGCCAGCATCTTCATGCATCTAAAAACCACGAATCTTTATACCATCAGAAAGAGAATGGAGAAGAATTGTGTCCATGGAAGCCACTTCTAGCATTTCAATCACAGGGCTAAATTCCTCCATTTGGAGGCGATGTGGGAGACTGATCTCAAGGTAAATTAAGTGTTGAAGTTGCTGCTAAAGGTGTCATAACCATTTATTAAGTTTACTTTTTCATGCTGTTGCTATACACTATATGGACAAATGTATTGGGACACACATCTTAATTGAATTCTGGTGGTCCCTTACCTCCAGTGAAGGGCTTAATCTTAACGCTTCAGTATTAAGACATTTAGGAAAACACCATGCTTCCAACCTTGGGGAAGAACGTTTTTGTATTCCAGCGAGCTCCATAAAGACATGGCTGGATGAGTTCAGTCTGGAAGAACTTGACTGACCTCTACAGGGACCTGACCTCAACCCCGTCCAACACCTTTGGGATGAACGGTACAGAGATTGCGAGCCAGGTCTCCAGCATTAATGTCAGACCCCTAGATGCTCTACAGAATGAATGAGCACAAATTCTTACAGAAACTTCAAAATCTTGTGGAAAGCCTTCCATAAAGAGTGGAAGCTGTTCCGGTTGCAAATTGAAGTCTGTGTATTTGAATGCAATGGGATTAAAATCCCTGTTGGAATGATCAGGCGTCCAAATATTTTTGTCCATATAGCGTCTAAAAATTAAGTGAGTTCAGGCCAGTAGAACAAGAACAGGCTTCCTGCCGAATCAGCCACACTGAGCACTTGACATATTGCTTGAGTGTTTTTGAGACACTCCTGTTCCATTAAACTCTTTCTTACTCTGAGATCATTCTGACCTGCCATTTGCCAGCGTTCTGGTCAAGTGCAGCGGAGACTGTGACATGTGGGGAGGACTGGCACCAGTTCCTGGAAGCATAAATAAAACGCCGCAGATGATCTACGACGCGGCATGTGAGTGTTTAATCATCATGCTCGATATCAAATATTGGATGTTTTCTCACAGTGTGTCATGACATTTTGTAATAAACCATGACTGGCTGTGTAAGTACTGGGCACAGTAAAACCAGGCAGCGATTTCACAAGGTGTTTTTCATCCTGTGTAAAATGGCGCATGTGCCTGTCTGTCAGCTATAGGATTATTGCACGCGGATAAGGCTGTACGCGAGAGAACAGGTTGGGTCTGAAATGTCACGCAGTTAAATACAGTGCCCTGGTAATCCACACGCGCCATTTTATCTCGGATTCCACACCGCAGTCGCCTTCTTTGACGAGTCTGGCGACCGAGTCTAAATCGCTTGCACTGGCAGCAGAAATGACGATGTCGCTTTTTATGCCCATGTGTTCTTTCTTTTTTCAATTTTCTTTTATCTGCGTATCTCTAAAAGATGATTTTGCCTAAAGCAACCAGTTTACTTTGCTTGTACAGTAAGTACCATAGTGTTAAAAAGCCACATTGATAACTGCATTTTATTCCACTTGGCGGATTTAGCTAGGCATAGATGGCTCCAGAAAAAAAATAAAAGACCACTGCAATAAAGTTCAGTTACTTAGGATCTTTTATAGATGCAAGTGTTGAGTTGAACAGCGTTGCCTTAGTTTTTAAAAACTACTAACTACAATATTTCTCCTTATTTCTCGTAATAAAAATATCAGTTTTAAAGGAAATGACACATCATCAAAATAGGAGAAATTATGCAGTGTTTACGATATTTCAGTTCTTTAAAATGTAAAAGTACCTAACAGGCTGTACATTCTTAGTACACACGATGAAAGTTGGATGATAAATCCTTTATAAATATTTATTGTCTATTATTTGTCCTAATAATAAATAATATGCAGGTACAGTTCCTCATTTGCCGAGAATTTAAACCATTTAATATGATTAGTGCAGCTGGATGGGTGTTGGCCATGCATTCAGAGGACTGGGGTTAAAATCCCACTGCTAGAGTCACCGCTGAGGTTCCCTTGAGCAAGGCACCGTCCCCCCACTGCTCCCCGGGCGCCTCACTGGCGGCAGCCCCCTGCTTCACTTAGTGAATAGGTTAAACGCAGAGCAAACATTTTACTGTATGTTGTACTTGTATGACTGTGCATGTGACAAAGAAAATTGGTATTTGTATTTGGTATTTGTGACATGAGAGAATTCTTTGCATTTATTTGACCGTGAAAAGTAATAAAGCAGGGTTTCATTTTAATTATTTGTGTAATTTACCAAGACTGTACTTTTTGTATTTGAATAAATACATATACAGTCATGTGAAAAAATTAGGACACCCTTTGAAATCATGTGGTTTTTTGTAACATTTTTAATAAATGGTT
>JBBMFX010000080.1:2962627-2977486 GCA_037832545.1 Rhabdalestes septentrionalis | reverse complement strand
CTCGCAGGAACGGAACTTGGTGTAGGAAGTGGAATTCTGTAACTTCCACTGTGGGAAGTAAGGAGCAGTTTTGCATTGAAAGAACCATCCATTGCTTCCTCTCTGGCCTAATCAGAGCCCTTATTTTGAGCATGGAGCTGCTCTGCTCTAGCACTACAGTCCCTTAGTGATTAAAACTGTAAATGTACTTCAGCCATATATCTCATTAGTCAGGTATTTAGTAACATGCTTTCCCAAAATATCATGTTGGAAATCATGGGGGTGATTCAGTTTACAGTCTTATTATATAACATGCTTGCTTCATTCTTATTACGGGCAAGCAATTTGCCCAGAACATGGCAATTATCTTGCCCTGGAGTTCACTGAATAGAATGTAATTTTTGGACATGTGCAATAATGAAAATAAGCGTTCGGAGACTGAGCTTGCAGTAACAGACCTATTAGTCGAAATAAATATATTTCTTTTATTGAGGGATATTAATAAGCTCCATTGTGGCCAGCACTCACACCCCCATTAAAGTCTGTGCTATTACTGTTACTTAATGGATGCAGACCACTCGTTTAAATCCAAAGTATTAACTTCATACCGGAAATTCATCATCAGACAGATTGCCTGACTAAAACATTTATGTGTACTGTTGAGCAGAGCATCCGCGGCCTTTCTGTCGAACGGAAACACTCCCTAAAGATAATCTCTTCTTTGATCCATTGAATTAGCCTTCCTCGGTACATATTTGAATGTTTTAGATGCATGGAGCTGAATAGACCTAGAGAAACCCGTATAAGACACTATTCATTCTAATCTGTGATCTTGCGTTTCCCCCCCCAGGCCCGTAATGATAAGTAGACCCACTAAAATCAAAGGGAATGCCAAGTGCTGTTGTTTCTTATTTTCGCTCACTTCAAAAAGGGGTGCAGGACAAACACAACAGTGATGAGTCTCTGAAGACGGAGCACCAGCCTTGATGCGATAGTAGTGAGCCTAAAACCTCCAGCTTACCAAGTAAATCTGCATGTAGCTCCGCCCACTAATTGCTCTCTCAGGAGGGTTTAACCTTTAGAACATAAAATGTACGGATCCGTGCCGGAAGCGCAGCAAATGGTGCATCGTCCTCATACGGCAAAACAGCTCCACTGAAGCCCCTCGGTTTGTGTCAGACGTCATGCTGAGCTTTGTTTGGTGTTCCTATGTCACTTAGAACTACATTTATTGTCATTTGAAAACATGTAATAATAATAAGAACCACTCCTGTGGTTTTAAAAATGCCTTCACAAGCAAATTTGTGAACACAGTACAGCTCAAATTGTGAAATTTCTTAGCTTTTAACCCATTCACCATGTGAAGCACTGGGCAGCCACCAACGAGGGACACACGGAGAGCAGTGTGTGGGTGGGAGGTCTCTTGCTTAAGGGATCTTTAATGAGGACACTCGCAGTGCTGGGATTCAAACCCACAACATTCGGATTGCAGGGGCAACTCTCTAACCACTAGGCCACCCGCTGTATTAAGGTATTGCAAGACTGTAAAGATAACCAGGCTTTTTCAAGATGGAACACATTATTTCAATTTTAGCAGCTGTTCTCTGTTTCTTTTTACATGACCTTCCCACCATCAGGTGATTGTAAACACTCACTTCCTTTTTTAATTTTTTTCAAGCACACGAGAAATAAACCGCACATTTAGGCTTTTCCTTTTGTAAAGGAAGGGAGAGTGCATCCAATTTGCACCTAAAACTGACACAAATGTCTTCGTGCAGGCACAGATAATCTTCCTTTTACAGCATAAAATTACCTTTTCTGATTGCAACTCACACCCAGTTCAAAAATAAGAAAACCATTACTGTGCAGGCCTGCCGTTTCAGAATCGGAATCAGAAGATTTTATTGATCCCAGAAGAAATAGCTTATGTTACGACTGCACAGACACACAGAGACACAGAGGCAAGAACAGAATCAAATATATAGTGTAAATAAATCCAATAAAAACTCACATTACTCAATACACAAGTGCTAGGTATAAATACTAAAGGCAAATACAATAGTATTTTATTGTAGCTTATAGTGAATATACTAAAAACACAAATGGTTGGTTAGAAACCTTCATCTGTGAGGGTAGAGATGAGAAGCAATAGAGATCAATAGTAAATCATCAATATTGACATAAGCAGTGATATGTCACATGGTCAGACATTTGCAGATAATGAAATGATTTAGCAGCCAATAAGAAAACTGCATGTGATATTACACCTGGTAATACAACCTCACTTAATAAGAAATGAACCGGGGTAGAATGTCAGGCTTTAAAACCTTACCTGTATTTACCTGTATTTAATTATGGTACATTTTCATATCTGCTATACACAGAGGGCTACTTCTGCCTTTTAATTAGCTTTTCTCATTAAGTGACACAATCTATGAATGTTGTTGTGGTACATCTTCAATGAGAGGATGATCAAAGACAATTAAGTAATTGCATGATGTTTAATGAGATACATAGTACAGACACTGGCTCCTACACTGCTAGGGGAGCTACATGAAGATGATATGGACAAATGACATGGAAACAAAGAATCCTCAATTATATATTTTTTCGATTTATCTGTACATCATCACCTCCCAGGCTTCATTAGCATTTGTAGTTCAGTTATAATGCCACTAAGCCGATAACTGGACACTCCGCCTCTCCGTCGCCTCAGTGTTTGTTAAACTCACGCCGCTGAGACATCATATTCTCACAAACTGTTCCCTTCGGATCTGAGCCTCAGCCTCGGTGTCAGGCTGCATCAGCGTTGCTTGTCATCGGGTGGCAATTACAGAGCACAGAATAGAGCTATTTGCATTAACATCCACCCAAATACCCCAGGAAAATGACTCTGTCCATCACACTAACTGTTTACGTCATTGGAAGTGGGCCAAAAAATCTTTTCTGGAGGGGACCACTGGTGTGGCCATCCTTGTCAATATTCCTCCTGCAGAGTGTTGCAAGCTTCCATCATTTTGACAAATCAGCATTAGAAATGCATCCAATTAAATCTGGATCCAATGCAGCTGTGTTTTGGGGGCTTTACTTTTTTCTTCTATTAGTAACTGGCCACTAATATTAACTAGTAATCAGGTTATCTATCTATCTATCCATCCATCCATCCATCCATCCATCCATTTGTTTGTTTGTTTATTTATTTTTCATGCCCTGAATTTCATATCGTGATTAATTCATTGCGGAGAGGAAACTGAACTCATTTATTATCATTACAGCCATAAACATTGCATGATCTGTAATGTTAATACATTCCAATCTGTGAACACTGAGAATGCAGCAAGCCTTTATGTTCAGACACAATCTCATTCACGGGATTTTGATGCTTGACGTAGTCATGGAAGTACAAGAAGCCGGCAGTGAAACAACTGACCTAGAGATTCTTAATGGCTGTTAGTTTCTGTCACTTCATGTTTATTACAGATTGGAGATGATTTTGCAAAGCAAAACAAAATGAAGACCAGTACACTATTTTATCCATGAGTAATCTTGCTTTGAGCAAATGAAGATCGGGAGAGGACGATGAGTCACATTTCGATGCTGTCATAATGTAAACCACCTTAATGTGAAGGACAGTGAGCTGACTGGAGCTATGACTCAAAGTCCATATGTATAAAGCGCCTCCGTGGAGAAGAATAGTTAAACTTCAGTCTGAAACAAGCCGGCCGGAGATTGGCGTTGCGCAAACAGAGGCTGTCATAAAGCATCAGAATGTGGGGTTAAAGCTCACAATGTGTATTTACCAAATTCAGATTCAAAACATATGCCACTCTGATGAAGGATTTTGCCTGATGTTTGTTTATATGTGTACAGTGCTTATATGACTAAGTGAATGTAATATAAGGAATAATAGGTATTATATATAGACCACTACCTTTTGCTAGATTTTATTCCTGTGAGAACATGTGAAGTGTGGTTGCCATAAACAGATTTCGAGATGCTTTTTTGCTCCTAGCATAGTATAAAACTGGCATTTTATCTGATTCTCTTCATTCAGTGTTCCATGTTTTATCATTTCACTACAGGGAGGAGGGCGCGGTCAACTTGTTGACTCCTACCAAGCCATTGATGGTTAAGGACTGCTGAAAATGGGGGGCGTGAACCGCTCTTGCCCGGAAATGGGTGGGAAAAATGTACAAGGCCACATTCATGGGCTGATTATGTTTAATTAAACCACAACCGACAGTGACACAGTGATAACTGAGCTGAGCTTTAGTGTCTTGAAGCCTGTTTATGAGTCTGCTGCATCTTTACTTATTTGTTGCTCCATGTTTTGTCGCTTCCCAGCCACCAGCCATGACATAACAGCCATCAGCCATGACATAACAGAACAATAGTGTGATTGCCTAGGCTTCATACTAGCCGCTAACATTAGCAGCTACAAACTCAGTACTGCAAATGTGAAAGATCCACGGTCCTACAGTGATTTTACGCATACATTCCATAATACAATTCTAAATAAGATGATTCTCAATAGGCCATTGACACTCCAAGGAGTACACTCTGTGAAACACTTCCTCATTTGCTTTTTTCCTGGTTTTGAATAGATGGCGACTGATATTGAATTTTACCGATACAGATAGCTAGCTTGGTCCGTACTTGCTGATAACCAATTAATTTACTGATAGTTTTTAAAATGATCCTGGATAAAATAAAAAAAAACACAACACTCCATGTAAAATAATACTGAACTTTATTACAAAAAAACAAACAAAAAAACAATACTGAATCATGAAAATGTGCTGGATGAAATAAATATGAATATATTAATAAATATTGAGATAAATTAAAGACATGTTTTCAAACTGAAAAAAAAGTCACCCGGAAAACTATCGGTGTGGATTTTTGTCGATAACCGATAATTCCGGGAATCAACAACCGGTGCCGATTAATCTGCAGAACCAATATATCAGTCGACCTCTAGTTTTGAACACTTATTGGTCATTGAAAATCTCAGAGAATTTGGTTTGAGGTAGGATTCAAACTTTTAGTCAGTAGTGTTTGTGTTTGTCCTATGCATACCCCCTAGAAAACTTCTCTGGGTAGTTTTGCCATAGCTTTTGCACAGGCCACATGTTTTGTTTTATTTTTTCCATTTATTTTGCCATTAAATAATAAAAATCAGTAATTGGGCATAATAGTCTGCAGAGGTGTGCCCCCTGTGGAGCTAATTTACACTGAGAAAACCGGCAAGACATGTCATTTGACCGAGGATGCCTGAACTTTTGCAGAAGACTGTAATTAGAAGAGGCGGCCTTTCATTATAATTTGAATTTGTTTGAAGCTATTGTTATAGTCTCAGATGAAAGAAAAATGCCCTTTAGGTTTGTTCCCCATGTTTTTACATACAATACATAACCAACAATGGAATTAATTATGTTTTTCATATGTAATGGAATATTTAAATATGAATTGAATTCATTAAACAGTCATAGTAAATGTAAATATGAAAAAATAAAAACCTTAAGTCGCCATGGCCATGCTATTTAGTCACCAGAATACACTAAACTCAACATGGGTTTATTTCTGTTAGTTTTTTCATTGGTTTTGAAGAATGCAGTAGAATGTAAGTGTTAATAGTGAGTATATTTTTACAGTGAAAATGGAAAGGGTCACGATCGATATGAAGTTTTTGAGGTGGCTGAAGAGCAAGACTTCTTCACCCAAACATATTTTTGTCCTTTGTTTTAACCTAAAAGAATGGAATTCATTTTTCGTATGTAGTTACATAGTTAAACATCACTTGACTTCATTAAACAGTCATAGTAAATGTAAAGAGGTATAGAAGAGATCTTTTCTCTAGGTAAAGTTTACAGTGCTGTCTTGACCAACAGACACACTGATTACTAAAAGAAGTTGAAGGTGATGCAGGTGGACGGTGCAGTGAACATTGGCTCATTTTGCAAAAGTCAAGAGTTAAGTTTGATCTTGCTAATGACTTTGGCTAACCAGGCCCTATGGGTGTAAAGGTTTTTAAAAACTGAAAAAAAGTGATAATGAGGTGATAATGGAGAAACATTTCCTTTTTTTCCGGAGCCCATTCTTATTAATGATCAGAGACAAATGGAAAGGAGAGCTTTTAGCATAATGAAATCAAAATTTTAAAGCTACGCAAATGTAATGCATTCAAATGCACTGCATTAGATATAATGAGGGTATGAATAATTATGGGTTGTGCCTCTACGGCACCATTGAGAAGGAAAAAAAAAAAGCTCCAGCAACCAAATTAATCCTGAAATAACAGCTTGAATATTGGTTAGGCCAATGACGAATGTAGATTGCAACTTGAATGGAAAAAAGTAATATTTGCAGTAGAATTAAACCACCCACAAACTTCCATATAAGCGTAAATGTGTCAAGGTCAAGATCCTTTAGTAAATCTCCAAACAGCAGAAGCCACACATGACCCTGAGGCATATAAGAAATACATATATTTTTTTAGCTCGATGATAAAGGAATAGGAGCCATGACACGAGCAGAAGCGACCGGGACAGCACTTTAGAGTCGCCAAGGGAATTTACCTGGAAGCCTCCAAGCATGTTTCGCTTCAGCAGTAATGTTTCTTAGACATGGCTCCACTATTTTAGCTGTTGCTACAATATTAAAAATAAAGGCTCCTCAAGAGTTCTTGGCTAAAATGTAAATTTCTGCGATAAACTATTCATAGGTGTAGAACCTCTACATTAAATGGAGCTTTGCTGCTCATTTTTAACTTTTAATATTTTTAAAAGCTCCCACAAAAAATGGAAGACGAGATAATCAGTCTCACAGGTGGGCAATTTGTAACAGCAGCAACGTGGACAGAACAAGAAAAGAAAGTAGAACTAAATATACACATATAGACAAAAGTATTGGGACACCTGACCATCATACCAACAGGGACTATCATTAAAACATAGAATTTAATATGCAGTTGATTCTCCCTTTGCAGCTATAACAGCTTTCACTCTTCTTGGAATGCTTTCCACATGGTTTGGGATTCTCTTGTGCCCATTCATTCTGTAGAACATTTATGAGACACTGATGTTTGACGAGAAGCTCTGGATCACAATCTCTGTTCCAGTTCATCCCAAAGGTGCTGGATGGGGTTGATGAGTTTAGACCTCTAAAGACCTTTTTTTTACTTCCCATTATCAGCAATACATATAAAATGTAAGTGTAGATTTACTGGACATATGGGATAGTAGGTAAAGATTTGTATTTGTATTGTAGACATGATCATTTCTACCATTTTTGAAACACATACCACCAATTTTTGCTCAGTTCACATAGAATATGTGATGTGAACAGAGTGTATTTTTCTTCATTTGTTTTGAAGAATGCTGTATTTTGTCAGGGTTAATAAAGAGTATGTTTTCTCCATGAAAACTGGAAAGGGTCTAGGTTGATATAAAGTGTTGGAGATGGAGGAAGAACATCACTTTCCTTTATCCAAACTTATTTTCAATCTTTGTTTGAACCTAAGAAATGAAACGGACTGGAATAACCCCATTGGTCAAACTGGCAGTTATCGCACAAACTGCATTTTTCATTTACCTTTCTACTCTTCTAAGACAGTTTATGCGATGGTAGTTAAAGACTCCTGTATTTTTGTTCTGGCTGTAGCTTATTAATATCGCATGTGTGCTGATGTAACAGAACACCAATTAAATCGCCCTCAAACTGTAAACCGGGCGCCTATAATTGGATGTTTCACAGTATGGAGTCGATTCCTCCAATGTCTCCCTGACGACGTGTGTGTATCTTTTTTTTTTTTTTTTTGTCCTCATATAATGTCAATAAACATAACTCTGCGGCTGTGACTCGAGTAAAGGCCACCGGGTTTTATATGTGGTGGCTGTGAACTGTGTTGTGACAGAAGATTGACAGCTTGTGCGATATGTTTTCTTGAAGTATTACCGTTCTCCAGAGCGATCTGCATCACTTTCAAGAATAGAGCTTAGAATAAGCATGTTTAACAACGTCTGAAAGGAAACGAAACGTTGTTCAGTTGGCAATTTAAATGAAAACCCCTTGAAAGAAATCTCATGTATTCTGCAGCATGTTTTATTAGGACTACGAAAGTCATTAAATTTAGGGGCGAAGTTCAATAAAAATGCTTTTGCCTGGGATCATCCCTGGAGACCACACTCCAGTTACTGAAAGACTCGAGACAGTTCTCTTTGTATGAGTTTGAATGTGGCAAAGTCACAGTCAAGAACTAATAAAGGCGAGTTCTGTAGACCCATATTGTTCTCAGTGGAATATAATATTTTCTTCTTAAAAGGCCATGCGCTGCAGGTGCTTTAACCAAAGTACTTGAAGCTTTTAAATGAGGTTTGATATACATGATATGCACAAAAGTATTGGGACGCCCAACCATTATACCGACAGTGACTTTTATCATCATTGCATTAAGACAAATAGACTTTAATATGGAGTTGGTCAATCTTTGTGTCTAGAAAAGCTTCCAATCTTCTTGGAAGATTCTGGAGTTTCTGTGGGAATTTTGTGAGATTTATGAGGTCAGACACTGATGTTGGATGAGAAGGTCACGATCACAATCTCCATTCCTATTCATCCCAGAGGTGCGGGATGGGGTTGAGGTCATGGCACTTAGTAGGAGTTACAATACAGGCTCCAGCTAAAGACTGTAATATATCCTACAAACATGCTGGACAAAATCGGCATGATATGGGTGTAGAAACTGGAATTTTAGAGCTTAAATAGTACACTGTGTTCGGGAAAGGGGGGCAATTTCATATTCAAATTGCATCCAGACAACTTAGTTGTTGAAGAGAATGAAAAAGACAGTATCAGATTCAGATTGGTATCAATATGGACAGATAGTAGAGTTGCACCAGTACTGACATCTTAAAAGTGTAGGAGTTATGTCACACCTACTTTTAAGCACCACATTGCTAATGCTACTTCAGTTGCAGGATTAATAAATAGCTATAAATATCCTAGCAGTGTGAGGTTTCACCATTGAAATAAATATCACTTGAAATGTATAGCCCACCATTTTCTGGTCATTTTTACCTCCTAAAAATAAAGTCTCCTCAACAATAGTTTGCTAAAATGTACATTTGTATGACAAACTTTCAGTAAGTGTAGAACCTTTACATGAAATTGGGTGATTAGAAATAGAAAAAATGTACTCTGTATTCTGTGTGTGTGTGTATATATATTCATATGCATGTGTGTGTGTATACAGTGCATACAGTAATGGAGATGTTGCCTGATGCAGAATTTTATATTCGTTTTGAAAAGGATCTGATTTAAAACATATATGCATGGCATGGCGTGGTTATGCAAATGAGTCCCTGAAGACAATTTTATTTTACGAAACAAATATCATTTGAAATTTACAACCCTCTGGCACTTTCTAGGATTCTGACCCACGTCTCTTTTGGCAGAATGGGATCTTGCTTCAAAATGATGCATTTGGTGCAAAGCTATGAATTTGTAACATCACTTCCACAATTCAAACCTCTGATTTAAAGAAACCCTTGTTTTAAGACTACTGTTCTCATTAGTAGTGTAAAGTGTCCCAATTCTCATACATAAAACTCCACACAGCACACAGTGAGGAGTGTGAAATTCTTTGTCTGCAATTAAGCCATTCACCAAGTGAAGCAAGGAAGCAGCCAGTGATGCAGCACCCAGGGAGCAGTGTGTGGGGAGGGTATCTTACTCAAGGGTACCTCAGTGGTGCCACTGGCAGTCCTGGGATTCGAACCGACAAGTTTCCAATCACCCTAACCACCAGCTGCCTCTCAGTAAGAGCGATGCAGTGACACCACAAAAGTTTTGCCCATGTAGATTCATGATTTCGATGCAGAGCTAATAATTGTTCAGTGGAGCCTCCCACTGGAAAAGAGTTGGCTGTGTTTTTTTTTCTAATCAGGAAGCGAACCAGCTTCATATACTGACCTTGGCGAGAATACATTTTGACATCATTAGTTAAAAAAGCATTTTGTTGTTCGGAGACACTCTAGGCTTGAAGGCAGCGCTTTCTCGCTCCCTTTATCCCCACGTGATTATGCTAACAAATGCTAATTATCCCGTTCCAGTCTGAGATTTTCCCTCTCCCTTTTACAATTAGAATTCTTTTGATTGCTATAACAAGTAACCTTGGTATATCTGTTCGAATCATCTTTGATGCCTTGGAAGCTGGAACATAAAAGAAATGTCATCTGTGTTTATGGGGAAATTTGTCCTTATTGCGCATAACGTGCCGTGCTGAAATGCAAATGAGCCCAGTGACACTGACTAACCTAAGAAGTTGTCGGCTTTAATTAATGCACTTCCTTTCCCCTGGAAAAATAAATAAATAAAAATACAACTGCTGCGGGAAACGCCGTCAGCAGCGGCTGTCTTCGGCCTGGTCCAGCGAGAGAGAGGGAGAGAGAGAAAAAGACAGAGAGAGAAAAGTAGAGAGAGAAATGGAGTGAAAGACAGACAGAAAGAAACAGAATGAGAGACAGGGAGAGAGAGAGAAACGCAGAGAAAGAAAAGTAGAGAGAATACAGAAAAAGACAGACAGAAAGAAACAGAATGAGAGAGTGTAAGAGAAAGACAGAGAGAGAAAAGTAGAGAGAGAAATAGAGAAAAAGACAGAAAGAAACAGAATGAGAGACAGGGAGAGAGAGAGAGAGAAATGCAGAGAAAGAAAAGAAGTGGGGGAAGACAGACAGAAAGAAACAGAATGATAGACTGAGGGAGTGAGAGAGAAAGACGGAGAAAGAAACAGAATGAGAGAGAAACACAGAGAAAGAGAAGTAGAGAGGAGAATAGATAAAAAAAACAGAGAGAGAAAAAAGAGAAATAGCAAGAAAGACAAATAGAAAGAAACAAAAAGAGAGAGAGGGAGAGAGAAAGACAGAGAGCAAGAGAGAAAAGGAGAGAAAGCAATAGAGAGAAAGAAACAGAAAGACGGAGAGAGGGAGAAAAACAGAGAGAGAGAAATAGCTAGAAAGACAGAGAGAAAGAAAGAGAGTGAAGTAAGAGAGAGAGATACAGAGGGAGAGTGAGTGAACAAGAAAGAGAGAGCGATAAATAGAGAATCAGAGAGAGAGAGGGAGAGACCGAAAGAGAGTGAGAAAGGGAGAAAAGGAAGAAAGAATCTTGGTGCTGCGTTCCAGTTCTCTCGGTGTTGCCGGGCGGGCGGAAGCAGCAGCAGCGTGGAGCGGGAAGTGCGGTTAATTTGATTGGCCGCTGGGGTAAATATGGAGCGGGAGCTAAGTGCTCGTCAGGGCGGGTTCTGTGCTTGTCAGACAGCGGAAGCCTTGGCGAGTGTGTGCCGCTCTCTCGAGGGAGCGCGTCCCCCTCGTGAGATTGAAGAACAAAAGTGGGTGATTTGTGATTTGACATGTTGCCAAAACAGAAGCAGCTGTGAGTTCTTTCAAATTGTGTTAGGGGTTCCCAGGGGCCCCTGATTGGCCCAGCTGTCTTAAACACCAGGTCCATGGTTCTCACACCGTCCTGAAACTTGAGTGTTTGCTCAAATTGTAAGTGGCTTTGGATAAAAGTGTCTGCCAAATGGGGGTGGTGTACTGTATAGTAATGTCAAGCAATGTAACAATGTTTCAAGGAAGAAAAGCATTTCTTCTGTTCTCCAAGAAGCCTTTTTAGTGCTTTCAGCATGTACAGTGGTAGCTCTTTGTTAAATAACATTCTCCTCATGACTTATCGAGGTGATATGAATGTCTAAGGGCCAAATGTTGAGCACAAGACTTGCCATTGTGTAACCCCAGATATGAATGTAATACCACAAATGAAACATTTGTACCCTTTTATAAATTGTCAGCATATGTCTAAACAGTTTCCTATATGTAAGTTCCCTCAGTTTGTGTTGATGCTCCAGGTTCAGATGTCATGCTGAGCTTTGTTTGGTGTTATTGTAATTTATTTACATGTAATAATAATGATAATGACCACTTCTGGGAGGTTAAACGTGGTGTCACACACAAATGAACGTAAAGAACCAAAAATGAGCAAACAGAAAAAAGAAATGATCTTTGAAGCCGGCAAACAGGGAGTGTGTAGGAGAACAAACACATGTTTTAGACTGACATACAGCCTTTATATTTACTGGAATCAGATTTTACTGATACACAGTTCTCAGGGTTAAACAGTCATGCCATGTTTTGTAAATGCATCTTTAGATTATCAATATTAGCAGCTAAAATTAGGCAGTGACCGAAAACAGGGGCCTCCGAAGGGATGATTCTTCTCTCTCTGCCACACACGTCGTTCGTAACTGGATTCTGCCCAGTTCTCCAAATCCGCCTAGATGGGCCAATCAAGTTGGCCTACAATAATAACCGAACAGGAGAGAATCCAATACATTCACCCAATACACAGACTAAAAAGAAGCACAGTGCGCTCCAATTCAGCCCGTACAGGCTCTGGGAGCATGCGAGCTGTAATAGGATGTGACAGATAAATCAGAGGCGCTCAGGAAATTGTTGCCACGTACAGAATCAATACCTCGCTACCTGGAGCGGCTGTGCACTTAGACCTACCTTTCTGTGCCCTTCATCTCTCTTTCTGGGGGAAAAAAATAAAAAATAAGACGCCAGATCCCAAAAGTTAGCCCTGTCCTCTCATACTGGACGAATATGCTGTAAGATCTGTAGAATATCTGTTAGCATTTGTTTTTTCCAGTGGCTCAGTCTCGCCCTTTCTGCCCAGACGTCCCTTCTAATGAATGAATTCAGCGGCTTTGAGGCACACAAGCTCATGACACAGGTGTTCGATAGCGCACACAGCTTGTAGGATATTAGAAAAGCACAGGTGATAAAAATGAGACGCTCTAGAGCAGCTGCACAAGTCTTATGCCAAGCATCAAGGGGTATAAAGACCCCTAGAAGGGGCCGGTGGAGTGATGGAGCTATGGAGATTTGGACTGCTTTCCATTTGTGGCCCGGAACTAATCGTTCAAAATCAGTACCTGGCCTCACCAATGCTAAACCCATCAAATATTCACAGCAATGTTCCAACATGTAGTGGAAAGTCTTCTAAAAAGAGTTGAGGCTGTTACTGCAGCAAAGGAGAGGCAAGACACTTGATGGGCCAAGAGCACATATTCTAAAACAAAAGGAGGGCTGTTTGAAAATATGCTAAATGGACAAAAGTGTTGGGACATTAAAATGGAGTTGGACCCACTTTTTGGAGTTTCTATGGGAGTTTGTGTCCATTTATTCTGTAGAACATTTAGGAGGTCAGATGCTGATGTTGGACGAGAAGTCCTGGATCACAATCTCCATTCCAGTTCATCCTAAAGGTGCTGGATGGGGGTCAGGACTCTGTTTAGGCCAGTCAAGTTCTTCTACAACAAACAGCCATGTCTTTATGGAGCTCGCTTTATGCACAGGGACACAGTCATGCTGGAATAGAAAAGGTTCTTCCCCAAACTGTGTTCCCCAAGTTGGAAGCATGGTGTTGTCCAGAATGTCTTGTTAAACTGAAGAATTAAGATTGTCCTTGACTGGAAGGAAGGGGCCCAGCCCAAACCCTGACTAACAGGTGTCCCAATACTTTTGTCTCTATAGTAGATATAGGGAAAATGGATGGATGGATTGTTGTGGGTGAGTAAATGGGGGGCAAGAAATTACACTTCCAATAGGAATAACTAACAGCAGCGAAATTACACATGAATTGATTGGCAAATTTTGAGGATTTTGTACCAAGCACTGGAATAGTAGTAAAGAAAGCCAGCCAGTGTTTACACTGAGGTATTTTTTTTTCATGTGCATTTCGGAGCACTCCCTAAACCCATTTCCTTGAGCTGCGTCCGAGGGTACGGCACTGTGCGTTTTATATAAGAGAGAGGCTCTTTTTAATCCCGTCTGATCCTTGATGATGCAATGACTGAGGTTTCAAGGCAAACTTGCAGCAGCCGAGGCCTCTCAGAAGTGTTTAACGGTTTCGAGACAGGGACAGTAAGACATTAGAAGCTGCTCTCCTGGGGTTAGTCCGCTGCTGAACAACCTTTTAGGCTGCAAAAATTCAAATAATAATAATTTAAAAATCAATACGGACCACACTTGGGGAATCAATAAGCTAATAAAGGATTATAAATAATGACCGCCATGTCAGGTTTATATTAATTTTAAGCATATTTCACCCTCCTCTTGTCA
Organism: Rhabdalestes septentrionalis; assembly: GCA_037832545.1. NCBI lineage: Eukaryota > Metazoa > Chordata > Actinopteri > Characiformes > Alestidae > Rhabdalestes > Rhabdalestes septentrionalis. The sequence continues at coordinate 2,963,324 of JBBMFX010000080.1, read as the reverse complement.
TTTCTATCTTAGCCGTACTTCCTGACTTGAGCCTTTGAGCGACTGCAGGGTACCTCGCGGGTCACACTGTAGAAAGTTCATTCTAAATGGGTGGGAGGATTAGGTTCATATGTAGAGTGAAAGGGCTTCAGAGGTGTTAAACAGTTTGATTGCTAATATTAGAATCAACTAAATATGTGAAACAAATTCTAGACACTGAAGAGGTTGGCAATGTTGCTGTTGTTGTTATTGTGACTAATTAAATGATTATGTCTTACCTCTGGAACTGAATAACCCCGTGAACTATATAATATATACATTTACACCTATTGACGAGATTATAATAGTCACATTTGTTCTGTCTTCATGCAGTAAGTGATTAAAAGCACTGTGTCGTGAATGGAATAATCATGAAATTCTTTGTTCTTGTCCTCAGGCTGATGTTTAAACTATATTTCTGCTTTTTTTTTTACTAGGAACTAGTGCTGTCAAGCGATTACAAATTTTGATCAAATTAATTACATGGTGTGGCAATTAATTAATCTAATTAATCGCATTTAATCGCACATACATATGGACGTTACAAGAAGCAGGTTTTTTTTACCATTTATTATTGAATACAAGTATATAACTTAGGGTACAATGGTCATGACATTTTTATCACTGACTGAACCAAACCTATGAATTAGTTTCCAGTTTAGGACAGTTGTAAGTTTTG
>JBBMFX010000080.1:2951554-2962393 GCA_037832545.1 Rhabdalestes septentrionalis | reverse complement strand
TCTTGAATCTTTTGCGAAAAGATCCACTGCACTAAATGGATAGTAGGATACAAATACCGCTGGAAAACCTAGCAAACCCCGCCCCCACGCAAACCCCGCCCACACGAGTCCCCCTCACATTAACATTAAAATACTTCTGATGCCCCTGATAAAATGACTACAATTTGTAATCATAGGTGGTTGAAGGTCCCCCACCCCCCCCACCCCTCAGCAGTTCAGCAGCTGCTTATTGCAAATGTTATTAATAAATTTTTATCCATATTGTTCATTGCTTCATAAAAGTAATAAGCCAATCGAGGACGTGCACTACCGTGATTGTATCACAGGTGAGGGAGTTTTAATAATACCTTCATTTGTGACAAAATCTTTGTGATGCATGGCCTGCCGTGCCATATTACTTTAGCCAGATAAGTCAGTCCATTGTGATATTATTCAATTACTGTGCTCAAGGCTTATTTTTGCAGTTGTTAAGAGGACTGGAAATCATTGCATTTTGAAATGGTGCCCTTAGTCCCTTCTAAATCTAAAATATGAAGAAAAATACATAGCAGTGTTATATTGTAAAGTCGTGTCTTTAAGTATTGTGCCATTTTATATTTTGTGCCATATTTACTCTTCTTAAACTGCTGGAATTTGTATGCACCCTGACAACTTTCCTCTTTTATTTTCCTCATTGATTAGCCTCTAGGGAGTTTTGTGAGCTCAATACTTGGGAAAGTGAAGCACACAGAGCAGGTTTTTCCTCCCCGTCCATCACAAGTGTGTTGCTCCCCTGGGTGGACGAGGCCTTTAGGTCCTCTATCATTACAGGCTTGTGTGATGTCAACCTAATGATTGGATTAAACAGCTGGGCAGGCATGTACAATGAGTTGCATGGGTATCACTGCCTCTGTCTCTTCATGCACACGCACACACACACACACACACACACACACACACACAGCCTCTCTCTGCTGGTGGGGGCCTCTAGAGATGGTGAGTCCAGATGAGTACTTGGTATGCAACGCACACATTTGCTCCTCATTATTGCCGAGCCCAAGTGAAGGCCCGCGCCCCGAACGGCCTGTAATTTGGATTTAGCGAGCGTCGCCTAGTTATCATGTGATCACCCGCGAGGGGGCAAATCCGGTGACATCCTTCGAAAGTGCTCGTTTTTTTTCTTCTATTCTCTCCTCACGTTTGAGTCGATAAATTCAGTCTCCCACCCTGGACACATAAAATTTAATTCATTCAACATGTTCAAATATGTACACAATGAAATCGTGTACATTGTTTTCTGTTGGGCAATAATCATCAGTCATTCGATGTGATGACGTTCGTCAATATGAAGAGAAATCTTGTCTTGAAATAACGCGCTAAAACCGATTTGGTGATTTGGTATTAAAAGTATGAAATCTATGTTGTCTGTGGTGGGTTGGGTGAGGCCCTGCCTCACACCCAAGTGGTCCCGGCACAGGCTTTAGGTACCATCACCCCTAGTGAGGATTAAGTGGTTACAGAAAATGGATGGATGGATTGAATGGATGAATCTCCATGGCTAAACTAAAGCAAGTCCAATTGTTGAAACTGTAGGCCCTTCCTTTTAAAGCCCCTTCCCCTCCCAGCTGATCTTTGGAGGTTTCGTTAGATCCAATACCCCTTCACCCACTGTCAGACGCCCATCCAGCACAATGCATTCTGCTTTCCTCTGCATCTCTCCCTCAGAGTTGCAGTGAGAGAAAAAGGGAGTTTTTTCTGCCTTTTGAGGGAGGCAAATTCCCAGTATTTGGAAGGATCGCGACCGAGGTCAAATTAATCCCCGAGAACATAATGGCTTTTGTTTGAACCGGAATGTCTGACAAGTTTTTGTAAACAGCCCTGCTGAAAATCCGATTATGTTTCAAAGCTCTCATATGAGGCAAGAATACATTTCTGCGAGTTATAAGTACATTGACGCACTCCAATCGCACTAAAATTCAATTTGATGTATTATAAACACACATATGAATCCGCATCCCAGTTTCACTGGGCGGTCGGGAGCCTTCGGGACAATTCTAATGAACGAATGTTTGCAAAGACATGTTGTGTTCTTATTAGTCTTATTTTTCCTTTTTAATTACATGAGTCATTGTTTGTGTAGGTTTTTTTATTCGGTGAACACTATTGTTTCAGTGTCCTTCCCTTTTTGTCTTATGGCGGGTCTTTGCGCAACCAAGGTCGGCCTTTTTTTCCCCTTCCTTTCCATACCTGACCTCATTAACAGTCGATATATGCCCATGAGTCAATTTTGCCGAATTATGCTTCATGACCTAACAATCCTTCTTGTTTTTGTTACCAACACAATGAGACGAGAAACGTCTATTACTCCTTCATTTTCTTAAGCATGCAGGTTTCTATAGCAACAGCTCTTCCAGGCTGAACAGAAGGGTAAAAGAGAGAGGAAGAGAGAGAGAGAGTAATAGAAAGAGAGAGAGAGTTAGAGAGATAAGAGAGAGGGAGAGAGGGAGAGGGAGAGAGTAATAGAAAGAGAGAGAGAGGGGGAGAAAGATGGGTAGAAAGAGGAAGAGAGAGATAGGGAGAGAGAGGGAGAGAGAGAATGAGAGCAAGAGAGATGGAGAGAAAGAGAGAGAAAGAAAGTGAGAGAGATTGGAAGAGAGAGAAAGAGAGAGATCGAGGGAAGATAGAGATAGGGAAGAGAGCGAGAGAGAGAGAGAAATTGAGGGAAGACAGAGAGAGGGGGGGAGAAAGAGAAAGAGAGTAGAAGAGAGAGAGAGAGAGAGAGAGAGAGAGAGAGAATGGTAGGTAAGAATGGGAAAGTAGACAGAGAGAAGGAGGGAGAAAGAGAGGGAGGGAGGGAGGGAGGGAGAGGGAGAGAAAGTGCTAGGAGTTGCATCTTAATTTTTAGCATTTATGTTATTATGCTAGAGGAGTTGATTGATAATTGAGGCGTTTAGGACCGTGGCTACGTCTCTCCGGCTGCAAATGGGACAACACGAAATCCGCAGAGTGATGCAGCCATATGGCATTTCATAATTTAAGTGGTTATTTTTGTCTGTGGTGTGTCTGACGGCCGCTGAAAAATACAGGCGAATTTCATACACAGCCAGGGACAAAACGCTAATAATAAGGCTGCAATCAGTCTATAAAATCTTATTATCCGCTCTGAAACGGTTATGGCTCAGCCACGTCCCGAAAAATCAGCCTTTCTGTCAAAGCGGCGAGCTAGCGGGCGGGCGCAGGTGCACATCTCCTCCAACCTCATACGAAGGTTAATGTTCTAATAGTATTGCTCTTATTTCCACAGCAGCCACTGTCACATTTGCTAGTGGAATGGTTAAGTCATTCTGGTGCATCACACCTTCCTCCATGACAGTTGTCTGACTTTGCCAAAGGCTGTAGAGTTTTACTTAATACTGTATCCTGCCTTATTTTCAATCCGTACATCTTAAATCTGGCAACCTACTCATAAACCAATTCAAACTAGCCCTTAAGTTGCTGTCAACTTCATCAGATACATTGATCTTGAGTAATATTCCCAAAATGGCTCATTTCGTTGTTCGGTAGTGGTTTGTTTTAATGCGAGTTTGGTGCTCTTCAGTTCTAAATTGTAAAACAGCATTCATAAAATAGCTCCCTGGTTTGATATGCATAAAAATATAACTTTTAGATTGGTGGTGCTAATTCTTTATGCTAACACAGTGTTAATGGGATAGATATGATACCATAAGATACTTTGTCAGTCTGGTTAAAAAATAACCATATAAGTTTGAATGTGTGCAAATTTATATGAGTATTAATTTTTCTATTTTTTTTAATTCAGGGAGCATTTGAACATTTTTTTACACAAACTCTAGAGTTTCAAGCCTTTGAAATCCCATTAGCTTGACAAAATAGATCGGTGCACAAAATTCTCAAAGTGGCCACCACAGTTAATGTGCAAGCTCTGGATAGGAAGGATTGCCACCAGAGATGATGGTTTGTGTTGGTCAATGTAGCCAAAGTGAAACATTTTGGCATGGTCCGTGTTTTGGCTCAAAATCTTTCCTAGAGATTTTACCGGGTTTGTTCAGCATCAGGGCTAAATCTTCCTGACAGCCAGTTCCTTTCATATTTTTCTCCTCACAAACCATACTGGGCTGCGTTTCCCATAGGAAAGACAGCTAGGCGAGAGATCTAACTTAAATCTCTGTAGTTTCTCCTACACAACAAAAAGACTATGAAGAGTTTTGCTGTTCAAATATCTCTCCAAAGAAAAACAAAAACAGTAATCATTCTGTCATCGTTTTTTTAATGTTAGATCTCAGTCGCACATTGTGCTCTGATTTGCCAAGATAATAACAATTTTGTTTATCTGTAACTAAACTAAAGATAGGAATCTTAGCATGAAACCAGTCTTGAGTTTTGATGTGATCTATATTCTATTATTTTTATGTAGACTATGTGAACAATGGGGTTGGATGGGGTTGAGGTCAGTTCGTCATCACTGAAGACATCCAGCCATGTCTTTATGGAGCATGCTGGAATAGAAGAGGTTCTTCCAGATCCTGAAAAACAGGTGTGCCCCAGTACTTTTGTCCATATTGTGTACTTTACTATGGTGCACAGTAAAGCAAAATGACTGATAATGACAATTGACTTGCCTAAGACATCTAAGCGAGTCTCTACCAGTACGTGTCACTTCTTTGTTAGCTTGCGCTATTTCACATTTTAAAGCTAACTTAGAGGTATTGATGCAATTGACACCAGAGATAATGTCCTTTGTCAGCTGATGCAGTCAAACTTCTCAGACTGAAGAGTCAGCACTACTGCATGCCAAGCTATTAAACTGTCATTAAAGAAACCTTTAATGTTGGCATGTTTTCCTCGGTTGTGGCTCCAAATCTTCTACTAGGTGTTTTGCTAGGTTTTGTTGTGGATCAGGGCTTGCGTTAGGCCTTTCAGCTGTTGCTCTCTTTCACATTTCCCCAACAGAAATTAGCCTGGGCCACAGAAGCTCAGGCAAATCTCGGCAGTTGGATTGTAATTTTGCTCGGGTCTCACAAGCTTTATGTAGCTTAGCAACACTAGGGCATAGCAGCTGCTTTTCCTTGTTAGGAACTGCGTGTCCTCATGCGTCCAAGAGTGCTCATCACTCCATCTTCACTCAGCGGGCAACTCGGTGGAGGAGACCTTGGCTGTTGTTGTTTTGTTGCCTCAACAGTGAGGTGCTATAATTGCAGCTTTCCTCAGAATGGAGGGGCGGATTAGCGCCGTGGTTTATGTTTGCCTCGTTCGTCTGAGTGAGAGGATGCTCCACCATTTAGCAGAATGAATGGGCACTCGCTGAATAGAGACATGATGAAAAAACGAAACAAAACCAACTAGCCAAGCAATATTATTTGCTACCTTCGCACACAAGGATACTGGCCCAGGATTGAATGCAAGAGCATTGTTTCCTTAAAAGCCACATTGCTTGAGGCTTTTCCAGACACGCTGCAGATAGCGCTATCGCCATGTCTGCACTGGTTATCAGCATGGCCCAACCTAATCAGGCCTGCCGTTTTGACTCTGTTCCCCGACTCCCTTTACGGCTGTTTAGGAATGGGACCTTTGAACCTGGCCTTGACAGTCTCCAAGCAAACCAGCCCCACCCACCACAAGCCACTTTGTTCATTACCAGGTTGCAACAGCAGCCCGTGACTCTAGGGTCAGGAGGTTGTCGAGCGGTCCCCGGCACAAACCGAATCAGTGATTTAATCAGTAATTGCTCACTCACACATTCCCAGTTTAACACAGCATGAGGCACCCCAGAGCATGGCGCGCCTTGCCGACCCTATTATCCCTGAGTCGCGATACATGTAGCCTCTCTGTAAGCATCCTTAAGGTGAATTTCACAATCAATTTACCACCGCAATGCGGCCCCCCTCCGGTGTGTCTTGCACCTTCTATAATTTGCATGGCTCGTGGGTGACGGCCGGAAAGAGCCTTTTTCTCAGCCTTACTCTCGGTGACATATGTTGCTGGCACAGCAGTAAAGAGTGCACGATACCGCCTAATGAATTACGGCTTATCGCCCCCCCCCCCATTTTTGCCAAGGCGGCGAGCTACAGGGCTGGAAGGATCAAGAAGAAACAGCGTTAGCACGCATGGGATCGATCGCTTTTAAGAAGCGTTCACTTTAGGTATGATTGCCTCCCTGGTTCGGGCATTTGTGTGTGGGTTGAAACACTATTGAGTGAAAAAAGTATTTCGAGATTACAGTTGTTTACTGGTTATGAAGACTTATGGTTATACCTCTTCTGGGCAATATCATCTGTCATAGAAGCATTGATTGGGTCATTATGTTTCCCTCTGTTTTCTTTGTTTTGCGCTGAGGAAGAGAATTATGTGAAGCGGAGAAAACTGTTCTTTGAAATTGTGATCTGGGCATTGAGAGTGAATCAAGAGGTTCCTCACAATTGTCATTTACAGGTTGCAGTTTCCTTGTGGGGTTCTGAAAGAGTGTTCAAGGAAACGTCATGTTTCTCCTCACGTAAACACGATGTTCAGACTGCAATACCTCCTCAGCCATCCCTACAGTCGCACTATGATTTACAACTTCTTTCTATCAAGGTTGCAGTTTGAGGCTCATGCAAGCACATTCACAATTACCGGTAAGTACAACAGGGGAGGATGGCGAGGGTCGCGAGTAATGAACGGGAAAGAACTTCTCGCGGGTCTGCTTCCTCCACTCAAAACAAACTTGACATGTGCGTCGTCCCTGCCAAAAGGGGCCCTTCCTGGCGTAGGCTGTGGTGCCGGCTTGTGTTGTTGTTTTCCTCATTATTATTCGCCATAGGACCCCGCGACTGCCGAACCTTTTCAGAGCTGTCTTGAATAGCGACTAATTGTGCTCCCTTTTCCTCCTCTCCAACCCTGAACGAAGGAAGGCTACTTCCCTTTTCTTCCATACACCTTTTTTTCTGCATTGCTACATACACACCTGTGTTAGAAACAGCAAGAACAAAGTAAAGGGACACTTTTAGGGCCAAGAATGTTTCTAAAATGTTTTATAGTTTGTGGTGACCGCACATCTTGTAAACAAAAATAATTGGATATAGATACATGTATTTTGATGCAAATGGCTTAAGGAACATTGTTTTAACATACACAGAATTGTCAGAGGCTGCATTTTATGACAAATTTAAGGAAATGTTTACTGTACTATAACTGTCTATAATTTCTAGTCTATTTGTAGTACCACTTGTAAAGCCTCTTTTTTCAGCAATGGCTTAAAGGTTTCCTACCAGAAGCACTTTAAAATAGTAATTTGTCCAGAGGGTGCTCACATGGTGATTTGAACAAAATCGCCAGTATGTGGAATGGGTTCATCTGTTCATTGTTGAGCAGCATGCATTCTCTACCAATGCCCTCTGCACATCAAATTTATTATTTATACCCTTCCTCGAATGAACAACTGGCTTCAGAAATATGCGTGAAACAGACTCTGTCTCAGCAATGTTATATAAAAATATTTTATCGTGTTAAAGATGCATTTGTCCCCCTTTTTTGCTTGTGTTTTCATATTTATGGCCAGATGTCTAGGCCTTCACTTTTGCCACAGTTTGTCACCGACACTTGACACTCCCATTTGCACCAGTAGTTCTGCTGAAAAGTAAAATGAAATGTTCCTCGAGAAAATCAATGTGGTTGTTTTATGACACTGATTCAAAAACCTTTCCTTTATTTTTGTGAATCACTTTATCACTGTTTGCTGCTATTTCTCTTAAACACTCTCCGAACCCGCTCCCTCTGCGGGTTTTCCCCACCCACTTGTGGGCGGAGACTATACTGAAAGTTATCCAGGTTCAAAGATCTTGTGTTTTTCTGTTTGTTTCTAAGACCAACATTTTTAAAAATCTGTTCATTTTTGTTGTTTATGGTCATTTACATGTGACTTTATTTCTGGAACTCCAGTAGTGGTTATTATTATTATTACTTAATGACAATAATTTTGATTCTTCATGACACTGGAACGCAAAACAAAGCTCCGTGTGACGCCCGACACCTCGAAATATCTTGCTATAGAACAACAATTGACCATTGGTTACACTTCTGACACAGATCCATGCCTCTCGCATTCTACGGGTTAGTACTTATACAATGGTTGCTTTAGTCATTATGCAGATCCCAGTTGCATTTTCAGTATGACAATATAACTTAAAGTCATTGTTTAGCTTTTAATGGCAAAATTAATGGCCTTCTCATACTAAATGGTAGTGGCTAGACCTTTGGCTGTCTGCCATGACCACTATCATTTTAAAACCATGAAACAGATTTCTTAAATCCTTTTCTCTGGGTGGGTCATGGAGCCCTTGTTTGAGCAATAGCAGCTCTGGGCAATGAATGAGCTGTTATTTTCTCTCCAAACTGATTTGCCTTTGTTTTGTTTTGGCTTCTCTGGATTCTTTTACCACTGATTGTATGTTAGCAGAGGATTTGTTGGGCGAATTGACAGTTGTGACAACAGACTGTCAAGTGAATTGCCGAAATCTTCAAGCAATCACCCAAATACAGAGAGACAGACACTTCAGATCTTAGCGGAAGACGCGGGGGGAAAGTGTAATATCCGCGGAGGCGAGGCCGGAGTCAGGGAATCCACACTTGAGCAAGAGCGTGAGATGACATGGAGAACATTTGATGCTATGCCCTTTTTTCTCAGCTGAAAGAACCCTCCCTACCTGTAGTGTTCGGGTAGAGCTCCAGCCTGTCGGCTGAGGTGAAAACTCTCTCGCTCAGGTGAGCTCTGGTCCCGCCTTCTCTTTCAAAGGGGAAGGAAATGTTCCCCTTGAATTATTAAAGAACCCTGACCACTTCATCCAGAGGCACCGCGAACAACCTTCAAAAAGGAATTCAGTACAGGGAGCTACAGTTGATCTGTGTGTCGACAACACAGCCATGAGCCCAGCAGCTCAATCTGTGTGAGGTTATGATGCCGCCCATTGTGGTCATGATAATGAATGTAATTAACTGTGTAAGTGATTAGGCAGTGAAAATATTCTTTTTTTCCCCATTTTGTTTCTGTAGGGAGTTGTTATGCTTTGTCATTGTCTGTGAAAATATGATGGGTGATGATTGGTGCAAAATGGTATAGAATCTACTTCTGCTCCCATACCTCTGCCTACCCATGAGACACAGTGAATGGTATTTATTGGCCATCATTTGAAGTTTTTGCACTAGTCAGTTTGTGTGGAAATGTATTCAAGACTAATGCAAAGTCATTGAAATCTTGTTTAAGGACATTTTCTGCTAATATTTCTTGGAGAATTCATAAAGTTCCCCTTTTGTGTGACTTTCAGATGTATCAGAAATAAAATGTTAACCTATGTATGAGAATTAAATCTAAACATTGGTATCATTCATCTGGGTTGTAGCATAGTTGAGATGTAAACCCTCTGTTTTTAGGGCAAACCCCTAGAATGTCCTGTATTGTGAGTAACCAAAGAAAAACTAACAGAGGTTGATGTGATACAGTTCATATTTGCAAAAATAACTGCAAGACAGACTCTTGTTTTTGTGATATCGCCAAATCTATGCATGAATATAAGATAAAAAGAAGTGAGATTAAAAAAAAAAAACTTTATTAGTCCAACAGGTGGGACATTTGCATTGTTATATGTGTCCCATAATTCAGTCTACACCCGTTTAACCTGCCTTTCATAATGAATTTGTACCGTGTTTTTCAAAAGCTGTGACTTTGAATGATGTTAGCCAGTCGTAACAGAGGTGATGTACATTTCACTTTTAATGACCCTGACAAAGCAGCCAGTTTAATTGGAAGGGATGAAGAGATTTTGGAAAATTTATTGGGAAAATTTAGGATGGGTCAGGTAAGGGGAACTCAGGAGCATAATAAAACCCATACCAGTAGTGTATGGGCCCAGTTGTGCCGCTAAATCACCCAGTGGCTTAATAATATATGTGTTTTCATGTTCTTACTGGTTTCCTCACATAGACCTGTATGTCTGATGAATTGAAGATGCTTCCCACTGAGTGGGTGTGAGTGTGAGAGTCTGTTCATCTGCCCTGCAATGGAATGGTGACCTGTCTAGTATAAATAATCTTCCTGTCCAAGCTGTGTCTTTGCCTTTCACCCTATTACCCCTGGTATAGACTTATGTGACCCTGGATAGGAAATGAGGCTCAGGAATTGAATGGATGGGGAATTAAAGATGATATCAGACGTTGTTTGATGACTTTTGGCCCCATAAAATCAGTACTGAATTGAATCCAAATTTTCACATCATTGTGATAATTAAAATTTCAGTCACATTTAAATGCAAGGCCTGAGTTTTGTCAGTACTTAAATACCTTTAATACATTTTAAATGTGGCACTGTTGTTTTATGTGTTCTATTTGATAAGACTCCCCATAAATTGAACTGTCATGATATGGATCACGTATCATGGAAAAACTCTCAAGATCCTAAAATATTCTGTTATTACCATCACTCTACCCAGCGATCACTACTAGGCTGAATTTAGTACAGATGTAAAGCCTCACTTCTCAGCCACGGCTTAAATAAGTAGCACTTTAAAATAGTCATTTGTCCAGAGGGTGCTCACATGCTGTGTTTGAACAAAATCGCAAATCTAATGTGGGTTTTTTTCCACAATTGTTCACTGCAGCGTTTGCTCTCCACCAATACTCTCTGTACGTCAGATTAATTATTTACACCATCACTCGAGCACATGACTGGGCTTTGCTTCAAAAATATGTCCTAAATCTTGGGAGCACTTCTCTGTACCGGCCAGACAGTCTCTGTCTCAGCAACGTTATATAAAGCCGTGCTCTTTGGAGCATTCCCTGGAATTTGCATTTGTTAGCAGACATGCGGTTGTT
>JBBMFX010000080.1:2908702-2928205 GCA_037832545.1 Rhabdalestes septentrionalis | reverse complement strand
TGTGTGTGTGTGTGTGTGTGTGTGTGTGTGTGTGTGTGTGTGTGTGTGTGTGTGTGTGTGTTTGTGTGTGTGTGTAAAATGCACAGGGGTCTATTCTTTTCTGCACTATTGCAGTGTGAGCTGCGTAAGAAATAAGAAACACCTCCATATGTGTTGTGAGTGCTGTAGTGTTTGTAGGGCAGCTTTTCTATGGTCTGTATTCCAGCAACTTCACTCCTGTTTCAGATTCTGATGGATGAAACACAGTCACACACTCTGCTCTTAATATCACTGTTTTAATTGTTGCAGTGTTGTGTAGTTGTGTAGGGAGTAATCAATTATTTATATGTATTATTTCTAAATTTTCCCCATTCTTCAAACATTTTTGTTTGGAATTTTGAATCAATAATGTATAAAACAACAGTGACATGCACATTTTATGCAGGCTAACAACTTCAGTGCACAATGGTACAGGTCAATCGTGACAATGGCATGCAAAACACTTTGTGTGAGATTAGTGTAAGAATGTTAATATTTTAATCTGTTGATGAAGTCTGTTGAGGAACCAATTGACCAATCCAGAACAGATTTGTTGTGTGTCGAGTTGTGTACGATGAATTGGTTAACTTTGTGTTGCCAAATCTACTTCATTCAGTTCATTATTAGCAAGCCTTTGGGTGAAGTATACATAGACAGTGCTATGGAAGAGTAATCTTGCAGCATCCTTCAATGGATTTAAGTATAGAAATCTAGTGTAGGGCATGAGGTTATATACTGCGTACTACTTGAGCTTTGTCATTGCTATTGAGTAGATTATTGAAAAGGCTAGTGATATTTTTTAAAATATTATATTTTTGCTGTGTCAAGACTTGCTAAGATCCTTGGTGTAGTAGGCCAAAGCTGTTCAGTGGTGCAAATGATGGTGTGAAGGTCACAAAGCTGCAAAGTAATCTTTTAAGAAAGGATTTTCCTGTAAAATGCAAAGAGGATTTGGCCTAGAACGGAGCCTTGTGGGACACTTTAATATTGAGAGTAATGTAGAGAATGGCGACTGAATTCTCACATTTCCCTCTCATTTTGAGAAACCATCTCTACTTTTAGTAGCAGTATATTCAACAGGAGGAGGTTCACTCTTTTCAGAAAAAGAATGTTTTTAGCTTTTACTTTTGTGAAGCCGCTCTGCTTCTTCTTCACCCCTTTATAGCTCCGAAAACTGGAGGGGCAGAAAACAGGCTCATTTGATGTCCTTGAACTTTTGCATACTTAAATAAATTTTAATTAGATTAGGAGAGGCAATCTCCCAAGGAGACAGCGTTTTTACACTTTGCTGATTAGTGTGAAAAATATATGCATGCTGGTCCATTTTGCATGGAGAAGCTCATTAAGTCTGCCCCTCTCCCTGAAACTGCGAGCGAGCTGTTGAAAACGAAGGATGGCGCCGTTTTCCTGTCCCGAGCCGGCCTCCGTATTCACAGTGCACGCACATCTGTTAGGGATGTGCCTCAGCCCACCATGCGAATGTTGTTGAGCGTTAAACAAGGGGCCCCAAAACCGATCGTGAATAAACAGATGTATTGATTTGCTTCATGCACCACAAAGCTGTTCTCCGCAGCGGCCGAAGCAGCTGTCAGCACAAAAAGAGGATTTCGTGATCCGAGGGCAGCAGAGCACAAGTGATCAATCACCGGGCCTAAAACCACCTTGTCTTAGGTAAAGATAGCAATCGTAGATGTCGGAGATACAGGAACCAATTAGCCTTGACACATCTCCATGAAACTACTGTTTTTTTGGGGGGGGGGCTTTTTTTCCTGCAGGCTTTAAGCTCCCTCCTATGCATTTTTTTTTTTGTTGTTCCTAGAGCCACATGCATGCACACATGCGGGACTGCCATTGTCTTTGACATTTCGGTGGCAGGAAAAGAAGAAGGAGGAGAAGAAAAAAAATGCTGACATGTGGATAGCCCTTTTTAAGTGCGCAGTGCTTGGGCCCACAGAGCTTGCAGCATGGGGGATTTCGGCAAATATCAGACAGGGTCTCTGACAATAATGTGGCCATGCTTACAATAGGTCAGACAGGCTATTCATGAGCAGTTATTGAGGACCTAGGGAGTCGACGGTCTTGAAAGCCCCGGTGCACTACTTTCCCTCTCCTTGCCTCCCTCTCTCTCTGTCTCCCTCTCTCTCTCTCTCTCTTTCTCTCTCTCTCTCTCTCTCTCTCTCTCTCCCTCTCCCTCTCCCTCTCCCTCTCTCTCTCTGCAGCTGGTCTCTCGGCTTGCTCCCCATTTAAGCCCTGCTGGGGAAGGCTGAAAAGACAGCAGCCATTGTGCACACAGATAATACACCTCAATCTTCCTTAATGTCACGCTGGCAGACATGGCCCCAAAGGAGACTCCTTTTAAGACATTTCCGTGCCCCGTATTTCATAGCAAATAGAGGAGGAAAAATGGAATATTAGACATTACATATGCTACACGTCGAATGCAGTGTGGTAATATATACCTCTCAAGCCTTGAATGCACAATACATCGCGGGTCTGCTTTTTAAACCTGATTTGGCTGTCGCCACTTAGGCTCTGTGAGGCCTTGTCAGTCATTGTTCAATCCAGATCCAGCATATTTACACTTGCCCTATTCCCACACAATGCATTTTGAAATCAGGCTGGTGAGCTCATACAGAACCTGCTGTGGATGGGCGCCCACACACAATGCAAGAACGGAGTAGGGCTGTCACTAATCATTTCATTTTGTGATTATTTTAAGGGTTAATACAGCAGTTTGTGTGATCCTGCTGGTGTGGGTTTCCTTTCTCTCTATTAAATATACTAAAGTGATTTCAGCTACTAGCTTCCCCTGGTGGAGGATGTTCAGACTGTTGAAAATGGCTTTATACAGATATGTGAATACCCTATTCATTATTCAAACTGCAAGGTAATCTTGTGACTGATTCATTGTGCACAATTTCTTGCAGTTCCTATGTTTCAATAAAGCTTGCACATGGCTGAAGCTGGGGTGGCATTCATCTGGGTGGAATTCAAGCAGGCAAATTGGACATCTGTCGTTGCCCACCCACGTATCATTCAATTGATTGGCATACTTACTCACCAGAATCTGATGCAGCAAAGACTGAAGTTTATCGAACTCATCTCTGCATACAGGCAAGTTTTCTAGTCCATTAGAGCTTAGCCAGCATTCCAACTGAAATACACTTAATGAGCGATGTCTTTAACCTTTTGTCAGCTTCTAGTGTGTTGGTATTCATATATTTCCAGTGTGTAGACTGACAACCAGATACAGGAACATTTTAGAGGACAAGTGTACTTGTGTTCACTTTTTTTCACAAAATCCATGGGCTTTATTTAGAGACACCACACACATTTCTTATCTCTTGATTTATGACCTTGCCTTTCTTTATTTATTTGAGATTTCCCCCCACCTTCCTCAATGCTGAGTGATTGAGACTCTCCTAATAAAGCTACTTTACACACGTATCCTGCATTAAAGCATGACTGAAAGTGATTTCTCAATGTGATTTCTGATGCTGTACCTCATAAATATTCTTGGTTATTTATGGCTACTTACTGAAATTAGCATTTTGACTGGAATGCTAGCTCACAAATGGAAATGTTCATTTAGTCATTTATTGAATCACATACTGGCGTGTGATACAATATTCTTTTACTTGCTTTAGTTTCAGTAATCAGTATGCCCTAAGTTAGCAACATTTCACTGCGTAAACATGGCACAAACATATTGTTTTATATAGAAGGACTTGGAATTGTGAATGTTATGACATGGGCATTGCAGTATGGGCATGATGGCATATCAGTCAGATGGAGAATTTTTGGACAGCATCGTGAAGTATGAGTAGTCACTGAAGAGCAAAATTTGTCGGGCGTCAGACATACTAGCGTGGATGGTTTCATATATTACGGGTGTCAAAAATCGGTCCCCTTAGAAGGCTAGTATAGAATCTCCCACATAGTTCCGAACACTTAAGATTCCCATTGTGCGCGTTATGATTAATAAGTTCCATACATTAGCGCCTGGTGCCGTATGGCAGAGAAATGTCCGACGGCTAATTGCACACAATAATGACGCTTGGCTTTGCGGTAGCGTGCACCCGTGACGTGCACATTAAGGAACAATTAATTTTCAATACTCTCCGAACAAGGAGCCCACCATTGATAAGTCATTTCATGCTTCATTAACACAAAGTCGCACCAGAGGCACTTTGGGCTAAGTCCTGCAGGAGATGTTGGGAAAATGCCAGAAAGCTATTTTTTATCGTTTTTTTTTCCTTTTCTTTTGGACTCACATATTCTCACTTTTCTTGCATTGGTGGACTGTCATATCCATATTACAGTGCAAGACATGGGACAGCATTCAGGCCGTCCAATCTGAATTGGAATTTTCCAGTCGTGTGCATGTGGTGGCTGGGTTGAATTGTAAGAGGTGGGAGCTAAAATGGCTGGCGAAGGGAGACTGATATATGCCTGGGAGAAATGTGTGGCCTCCTCCAGAATATTCCTCTTCCAGGGTGACCCATTTAAGGGCACGAACTGCAGCGATGAGCCGTGAACTCCACTCTGTTCATCCAGCTGTCTACAAGATCTCTCAGCTTGCTGCCATCCAATCTGTGGGACTGGAACATGGGAGAATGCAATCTCCATGAAATCTCCATGAATCTCCATCCAGTCAACGAATTTTAGTCAGGAACTGCACAGTCTTTAACTATCAGAATTCCACAGCAGGTTTTGAAGTCATTCAAGTCTCTCATGCACCACTGTGTCCCCTCAAGCGAGCCCTGATCATTAGCTAGTCCAGTCAACCTCTGTAAAACCAGGTTATTAATGTTTATTAGTCAAGTCAAGTATTTTTATCGTATTAGTTGTATTCATAGGGCACAGTGACATGAAATTACATACCAACATGCAACAAAAAAACAATAAAAGGCAATGGATAGAACTTCACAGAGTGCAAGACTTTGACACAAGAGCAAATGTATAAAATTACAAACTGGACAGCCTACAGTACAGCCAACAAAAAAGCAGAAACAATACTGAGAGTGTACACAATATTATGGCACTGTATTACACAGCAATAGAGGGAAGATTTGTGAGGTCCAAAAAGATAAAAGTGTGTCAGTAAATATAAATAAATGGAATGCTGCTGGGTGTGATTTGTTGGGGGAACCGTTGGTGTGTATATGTGTTTGTGTGGTATCAGGAGAAAGAGCAGTTCAGTTCAACATTTAGAGGTCTGTAGGAAGAAATTGTTTTCTATTCTGGTAGTAAAGTCTCGGATGTTACAGAATGTTTTGCCAGATGGCAGGGGGGCCTAAGAGAGTGTGGGAGACGTGAGTGGGGTCATCCACAATGAAGGCTGATGGCTCAGCGAATGCAGCGTGTGGTGTAAATGCCTGTGACAGAGAGAAAGAGAAAGACTCGGATGATCTTTTCATCTGTCTTCACTATCCGCTGTAGGGTTTGAGGCGGTGAAATTCCCAAACCTGGCTGTGATACAGCTACTCTGTAGTCCTTTAGTAGAATGCGGAAAGGATGGCAGGGGGTGATCTCTCCGCAGTCTCTGCAGGAAGAAAACATGTCGTTCTTGACAAAGAATCTGACTTGGAGGGTCCATGTGAAGTTCTTTGCAATGCCTGTGATATTCAGTGGAGAGAGATCATGCTGTGGTTTCCTGACGTCAACAACTGTCTCTCTTGTTTTGTCCACATTAAAAGACAGGTTGTTGATTCTCTACCAGTCTTTGTGCCATTGTATCTCCTCTCTATACAATTTCTTTATGGCTTCCACTGATCAAACCCATCAGCTGACGGGGTGATGCGGTTCAAGCTGTGCATTTCTGCATAGTCGTGGGCGAACAGCAGAGGGCTGAGTACACAGCCCTGGGGGACCCCTGTGGTCAGCGTGCTGAAGATGTTGCTTCTAATCCTGACTGACTGAGGTCTCTGAGTCAAGAAGTACAGAATTCTGTTGCAGGGTGATCCTGCCCTTCTGGCTCAGATTTGCTGTCAAAAGCTGAAATAATTGTCTGTCTGTGAACAGTAATCTACATTTTTATATCTAGATGAGTGAAGGCTGGTCAAGAGCTGTTATCTGTTGGGACAATTGGGACAAATGGAAAACTGTAGAGCGTCCAGTGAGGGGAGCAGCTGGATGTTTTAAGATGAGCTACTTGAAGCACTTGATGACAGGTGTGAGTGCAACAGGATGCAGGACATTCAAGTCTTCTTTGACATGGGGATGATAGTGGTAGACCACTGGAGTCAGACATAGTCCAGTATATTGTCCAGGGACCTGGTATTTGAGAGCACAAGGGTTAGCATCTTCTCCACTAGCCAGTGGCACCAGGTGCCATAATCCCATAGCTGCCCCAGCATTTTTTCTAGCAAGTCGGTTTCTGTTCAATTTTCTTTGTTACAGCAGAGTCGAAGGATGTTAGACATCTGTCGTGTGGATAATCACGTGTATGAAAATTGGGCATGACATTTCAGGCTGCTATCCTTGTCATCAGTTGAGATATTTTGCAAGAAATATTTAAATACATTTTCTAATCTCTGGTGACTGAAATCTGCAATAAAATCCTGTTTGAGTGACAGTGGATCGCAACCAGCTTTTCTTCCTCCTACATGTAGGTGGTCACACAGGTATATGCACATTGTACCATTACTCAAATCCCATGTACACCTACTGTCTGATTTTAAACATCCAGTGGGAAGAACATCTCCAACATAATCCAATTATATTGTGCTAAATATTTTAAGGTTGCCTCGTTTAACCCATGTAAAAGTTTGCAGCAAAACCATCGACTTTTGTTCTTCTTTCATAAAACCTTATGCATAAGAATGTGTCTTGGAAAGTCTAACATTCCAAAGAGTGAATATTTCATGGCCTTCTCATTTTTGCAAGGTGTGTGTGTGTGTGTGTGTGTGTGTGTGTGTGTGTGTGTGGACGCTAAGGGACCAAAACCCATACTGATGGAAATTTAATAACTCCTGAACATCGAGGCTCTCCACTGGAGCATGCGGGTGCATTGCAAGTTCATGACTGTGAAACTTGTGGAAGCATACATGAATTAAATCTCAGCAAAAAATGAACTGTTCCCTCTGAGGCACAGTTAAAAGTCCAGCTTGATCATTATTGCCATTATTTCTGACTGACATGATGATTTCACTCTTCTTTAACTGGATCTGTAGGTTAGGTGTGGTTGTGCCGCATTCATGGATTGTCCCTTGATTTCTTCCCACTTTCCCTTTTCATCTCTCCTTCCCGAGTCGCTATCTAGAATTCTATCGGAATGTTTTGACAGCGACACACCTTGCGGGTCATATTTCCATGCAAATGCGATGCAGATAAATTGTTTCTCAATCAGTTTCCGTGTGGGTCTGAGACCATGGCAGTCGGATCAGTGCCCATCACAGCAGTGCGTGGAGAGCGAGAAAGAAAAGAGAGACGTGACCTCCGGCACGAAAGAAGTACCTCTTAAAGTCGCCGCAAAATAAAAACACTCTCGCTTTTCTCGTCAACGCAGATGCGGCGCCACGTCTTTGAGGAGTCTATTAAAATTCATGGCATTTCAAAGTGAAACAAGATGTCTTTGTTTGGTCGCCGGCTTTCTCCACGCTGATCAATTAAAATACAATGACACGCTCTGAAGTCTGCTGATTTGCCGGGGAAACTCATCTCGGTCGCACTTTCAGCCGTCAAATTTACATGCAGTTTATTGGACTCAGATATGTCTGAGCGAGGGGCGGGGACTCTGCGTCCGCGCGGGTGGATTCCCTGTTTTCTCGGTTTAATGAACTGGTGGGCTTCACTATGGGAACTCATTTGGTGGATTTGGAAATGTTTGTCAAGCGGTGGAGAATGTGAGCTGGGGAAATAAAAAGTAATAATCTTAGTTTTGACTTGGCAATGGTGTGCGTCAAGAAATCAAAAACTTCTAATAAGTCGAGAGAAGATGGAGAAGATTTGGTCAACGTATGATCAAAATGGACCCTTTTCATCTTGCCCACCTAATTCATGGCGTTTGTCATATTAAACCTGATTCATCACTACCATTTAAAAGTCAGTTTTCTCATTTTCCCTTCATTATTGAATAAATTGTAGCTGTTATACATAGCCTCTTTGATTACCTCACCATGCACCAGGGGCCGAAGGCTATTATTAAAGAAATATTAATCATATCACCTCCTGCTTCTTCCACTCTTATTTATTATCTTTCACTCAGAAAAGGAAGGAATATATGTATATACAAATATAAATATAATTTTGTGAATTTTAATGTGCCAGCCATATTTATACTGTTTATTATTAACTAGGTACTACATGCTAGGTAAAGTCAGCCTCTATTTTATGAAGACAAACTGTGTTATCACTTTATATCAGGTTAATATGTTTGTTTGGCCATCTGACGCTGCTGTTATTCTTGAAATAATAATTGTTAGAACTTGGTACAGCTCATATTACCTACTCTAGCAACAATTTATACAGTTAAACTGACATTTAAAAAAATCCAGCATCTTGCTTTTTTGCAAATGAGTAATGATCAATATGACAAGCTTTATTGAAAAATGGCATATACCTTTCTTTTTATAAAAAAATAAATATTGGAAATATTGTTGTTCACGTTTTAGCCTCTGAACAGGCAGTTACAAGTAATATCCAATGTACAAAACTCGCAGTACTAAACTATCTGACATAAATCCCACAGTAAACTACTGAGGACCGAGTTGGGTTATTGCTAGGTGTCCACTGATCCAGGACTCAGTTACGGTATTAGGTTGAAACAGGCCTAAATCACTGGAAACGCATAAAGAGTCAGAATAAATGTTTCATTAATTTGGAGCAACATGCGGTGAAGAAAGATGTGTCACACAAAACTGGGAGACAGAATCAGATTGATAAGGGCCCCATTTTGGTATCCATATCGGTACGGGACATTTTAAAAAGTCACCGCCTAGTTACTGCATTAGAAGAGATGAAAGTGATTTTAATGGGCGAGTTCTAAATTGTTTGCCAAAGCAGGTCTTTCCCCAGTGACTGTTTATTTTTTATTTACTTTTGAGATTTTTTTCAAAAGGGATGGTCCTTGGTGGTGCACTTTTGAAGTCCCCTCAGAAACCCGAGCCACTGTTTGTAAAGGCCTCTCTTCAGATGATTGGAGCTGATTTATTAAGATCTCCTACTGCTGTATTAACATAAAAATTCCGCCCCCTGCACATTTTAATGTCCGTCTCCCTCTCTGCTGGGGAACGTCAATTTTCAACTTCCCTTGCCTCATTTGAAACATGCTGTCAGGTGTTTTGACAGTTTGTTTTTGTCACATTAACATTATTTTGCTGCCTGTGTGACTGGCATGCCAGAGATTTAAGCCCCCAGCTTTTGGCCCCTGAGAATTTGTTCTCGAAATGCTTTTGATGGGCTAAAACGATGCCTGTTATGTTGTGGAAGTAAAGCAGTTGTTCAGACCTTTCTGTGCTCAGGCCAGCATGCCAGGAAGCAAAACTTATGATGCAAAACATTAAACCATCGTGAGATAAGAGAATGAGCCTTACTGATGGTCAGTGAAGGTCAAACAATGATCAAATTATAATAATTTAAGCTAAATATTTAGAATATGATAGAAAACTTAAATACATCGTAAATAGAGACTAGAAAACAAGGCTAATTGTGTTTCCACTATTTTGACCTCATCTAATGACACACGGAATATCCCCAGATTTGTTCAAGCACACACCATCCGCACGTTAATTTCTAAAATTTTGTAAGCAAAATGATTTGTTGTATCTTTAACCGTCAGAATGTGATTTCAGTAATAATAAACAGTGTAAATCAGTCTAAAACTGGTGTTTGTTCTACTACACACTTGCTGTTTGCTGCTCTCTCTCGGCTGCTCTCCGGAGTCCACTTGTGGGCGGAGATTATCCTGAAAGTTCTCCCGGGATCAAAGATCTTGTGTTTTTTCGAAATTTAGAAATTTCTTCATTTTTGTTCTTTATAGGCATTTGCATGTAACACCAAATTTAAAACCACAGGAGTGGTTATTATGATAATGTTGATGATTTATTATTATGATTATTATGATTATTATGATTAAGATTATGATGATGATGATGATGATTATTATTATTATTGTTATTATTATTATTATTATTATTATTATTATTATTATTATTATTATTATTATTATTATTATTATTATTATTATTAACAATTTGGTGCACTACTGGCACTGGTGTTCCAAGGTTTAAATTACAAATTGTTTTAACATAAGCTCCATCATTAGAAAAAGCTTTCCGGGCCTCTTCTCCATGACTACATGTACATTACAATATAACATGTATAAAAAATATTCCCAAACATGTCGCACCGATGATGAAGTCGTCGGCAAGGAGTTGGTTCTAAACCTTTTAAAATCTGTGAGCAAAAGCATGATTGCTGAGAGACTGACATAATGAACTATGGGAGTCTTATCAGGCGGTGTAGCTAAGGGATCACGTAGCCTAATAGCCTCGGATTAATACAGCCTCCATTCCTCTCGTACATGGTCAGTTCTGCTGAAGAGGTTGATTTCCTTCTTTTTATCTATCTGCTGTCCTCCCTCTCTCACTCTCCACCTGTCTTTTTTCATTTTCCTACTAATTCTCCTTATCTTTGTCTCTCAAATAATGGCCCATGACCGATATATTGGTTGCCTGATGCTGAGGTCCCTCAGATTTATCAATTACTGGCAAATTATCTGTAATTACACATAATTAGTGATAATTAACAGCTTGAGGATAGAGTTCTAACACACAAAAAATATTTTTCATGAATTTTTTGGTAAAATCATATTTGCCGCTCTGGAAAAAAATAAGAGACCACTGCAATTTTTTATATCAGCATGTTTATGAGTGTAACAACCATTCCATGCCAGTGTCTGATAAATTCCTACACAAGCAGCTCATTCTACTTTGAGGGACTGATTAGTGATCACCTGATTCACATCTTATTTAATGAGGAAAAGTATAAAACAACTTTTCCTCATCAAACAACACTCTCCTCTCACAGTGAGACCAGTTGGATAGTTAAACACTACTAGAAGTACGTCAAAGGTCATTATTACCATTTTGTGTGAGTATAAAAGAGATTTGTTTTCTTTGAATTATTAAAGTTCTGTAAACACTGCATCATTTCTCCTATGTTGAGGGTTCTTGTGTTATTTCCTTTAAAATTATGCTTTAGAGAGCAATATTTTTGTTTGGAAATGAGAATAAATCTTATCAGCAGTTCATAAAAAGTAAGGCAAAGCTGTTCGGTTCAGTACTTTTACCTACAAAAGATAAAATTGAGAAACTGAACATGCTCTTATTTTGTCATATTTTATGTCATATATATATATATAAATATTTATATACATAACAAAAATAAAATGTAAAATATATCAACCAATTTTAGCTGTCAGACCGTTTTTAACACCATAATGACATTGCTTTCAGTCCGAAAATGTTATCAGTGTGGCCCTATCTAAAATATCCAGTGCATCTAAAGGCTTCCAGCAGTGTTTTGGCTCTTTGTTGCTTCACGGCTCAAGGTAGGCAGGATGGCTTTTGAGTTTGGATGCAGTTGCAAAGGTGCTAAAAAAAAAATACTAAAAAAAAAAGTGGCGCGTTTCTCACTCGACAGATGCAGCACTTGGCATGGAGTCTCTGGGCTTGGCAGTGGCCATTCAGCCACATTATAAAGGACTGAGTAGCCTGAGTGGGCGCTAAAGCCAAGATTTCTCCATGCAGGGCTTGCCCTGCTCTCCTTTGCAGTTCTGTGAGACTTGCATGATCAATTTGACTTGAATTGGCTAAATATTATATTGTTCCTTCTTCCTGGCAGATCTATAGTCATGGCCAAATGTCTGAGACCACATTCAAAAGTTTTCAACCTGGAAATAAAGAGTAGAATGATTTCTGAATATAGAAAATGAAAAAAGATGAAACTATCAAGATTCGGAACTATTTCATGGTGAAAATCTTTATTTAACACTAACCACCAACACATTTTTTTAAGTTGACTTCATTTTATGTAATTGCGTATTCGGATTACTGTAATTTTCAGAATTTTAGAAGTTCTGAAATGAATTATAATACCAAGGATTCTACTTAGCAACCGTCAGAAAACATTGTCTGCTGATATAATTTGTGATTAAATATGTTGTACCAGATAAGAAACAAGTCTGAAAAGAAGTGGGCGCAGATTTTTGCATTCACTGTACATATATGTTCACATTTTAAGGTCATTATGGAATTTGTTTACAACACAGCAGGAATGCTGGAGTGTGCGGGAGATTTTTGAGCGAATTTTGTGTGGGTGGGTGGCTAATTAATACTAATAGAGTAGATTCTGAAGGGTAATTAAGTCATTCAGTATACCAAATGCATGACATTAATTGCAATTATATTGCTACATGTTGCAGTATATTGAAATCCCATTAGTGAACTGCGAGACTGATTTTAAATATTTCTGGGCTGAATTAAAATAATGCTTGATTTTTCCAAACAAAAAAAACATCTGTGATTGGTCAGCGCACAAAATAGTTGCGATTTATGTTTGCAGATTCTTTAATATAACGAACAGCCCTGTGATTTCAGTATCGCAGATTTTGTCATAACCATTAGAGAAAGATATGTAGTGCTCTACTATTAGTCAGATTTATTAAAATATTATTATACACCAGTCCTTCAGTATGCTTTACAAGAATAGCCAATAAAACGGAACCAAATGAAATAAAATAGAAAGATCGAATATGAATTAAAGCTATTTTTTTATTAGCCTTATTAGCCATAGTCCTAAGTAATTGTGATTCTTAATGTATTTTCCTTCCCTACTATAACACCAGTATTATATAGAATAAAGCATTTTGATTGAGGTTAGGGTCGGATCACAATTTTTTTCCCATATAATCAAAACTCGAGAGAGAATGCCACTTCGTTTTGATGGAAGATGCCAGGATTTTTGTCTGGTATAATGAATGGCACTTATTATGTACATTGGTTCAGGTTGCCACACCGTTAAACGTGATAGGAACATCAGCTTATTTTGTGGCTTAACCGGCACATATTTTTTGACCATCGACCACAAGACAAGGAAAAACAAACCCTGTTCCTAAACGCTAATGATCCACGTCAATTGATTTCCTTCCTAGAGATCAATAATGTCTAACCATGATGACTCCAAGCAACACCTTAGCTACCTCCTCGCTCCCGGCACAAAGCATGTAAAAGCCCTCAGCTGGCTTTGGTAGTCTCTCCTCTGTGACAGCGGCTCGCTCAGCCAGGTGACTCATGAGCCTCTGAGGTCACGGCTTCTATTTCTGACCGCCACGCCGATGAGTAGCAGGTGTGCACCGTGGTGGCGAGTGATACGCTCAGCCGGCGCAGGAGAACCCAGGAGGGCGAGAGGGGAAGCAGGAGAGAGGAAGAGCTCTCCATTAGCTACCTCGAACCATAAGGACCCTCGCTAGGCTTCGATCGGCATCCCTGTGGTTTCAGAAGGACAACATAAACATCACTACCCAAAAACCAAGTCACAGACACAAAGCTCTCAGATAAAGTCAGCTTTGAAGGAACTATAAAGATTTAAACTCACCCTCTTCATCAAATTTCTATTTTTTGAGGAACCTGGTGGGACAGATGTGTGATGGTTATGGTGCTGACCCTGGTTGTGGGTTTGAATCCCAGCAGTGCTTGTTTATTCACTGAGGGTCCCTTGAGCAAGGTACCATTCCCACCCACTGCTCTCCTGGGACCCCTCGTTAGTGGCAGCCCCCTGCTTCACTTGGTGAATGGGGTAAATGCAGAGAAAAAAAATCACATTGTTCAGTGTGACTATAAGTGACCTTTAAAACGTTATCATCTGTTAGACAACAGCATTTCTATCAGTCCAAAATGTCAGAAAATTCACGAAATGATGGTAGTTGGATGTCGTCAAAAGAAAAAATAATAATTTTCTTAAGAATATAACACCACATTAGACAAAAGGCAACATTAATGCAAATGAAACTCTCACTTAAATGTTTAATACAGAAATGAAAGTGTTACAGTGCCCCATTGTGTAGTTAAATTCATTAAAGACATTAAATAAAATAACTTCTCTATTTATAATGATCCAAATTGTAAAAAAAACCTGTATAATCTAACGGCCGCTGGATGTCTTCAAAAGATAAAAATATTCTCATGACATAAGATGACAGCAATACCTCATTAGACAAATAGCTGCATTATTGAAGTTGAAATGGTTCGTTGAAGGTGTAATCAAGATATGGAGCTGTAACGATGCTGAATTCCCCAATTAAACATGTGAAAGAACGTTAGTTTCTTTAAGGTACACTCTGTACACAAGTGGTAGGGCATGCACAGCTAGTTTAGTCTCCACAGTGAGTGCTGCCAGTAGAACAGGATGCTCTGGAGAGACCACACATGACCTTAAGGTCAACATGACCCATGCCAACTGTTGGCTGGAGGGGTGTCAAGCTCCTTTTCCACATTTGGCTGTGGAGCGTTGGAACTGTGCTCTCTGAAGGGGTTGGGCTCCATCCAATACCTTGGGGATGAGTTGGAGTGGCTTTGGAGATCCAGAACTAATCATCAGCATCAGTATCTGACCTCACTAATGTTTTTGTGGCTGAATACAATCTAATCTTTCCCACTATCTAGTAGAGACTCATCTATTAACACCATTGATTTCAGAAGAAACAGCAAATGCTTAATTTGTCCCAGCATGTAGACAGTGCATGTTTTGAACACTTTGTATACCTGGTGCCCACATGAATAGAACTGTCCACCTTGTTCTTCCATCCTGTAGACTCACAATATATGTTAACCACTCAACGGTCAGTGAATCTACCCCAATTTAAGTTAGCGTTAGTGAGTTAGTGTTGAAAGTCCACTCTCAAACTAGTATGGTATTAAAACTTCAGCACAAATGCTATGACGGATACACTTATACCAGCCCTACTTGGTATGCCATGCAAATACAATATGTTAGGATTTGAAAAAAGTCCAGCATCCAAATAATATAGGAAAAACAAGAACTGACCAAAAGTGACAAAAGCATAACAGCAGATGGACTGTCTACAATCCTTTGTCTGTTTAAATCCCTAAATATCCCTAAATATCCGTATCTGTAATAGGGATATGAGTGTGAAGAACCATTTTAAAACCATAAATACCCTCCACATGATGTAAAGGTGCTTTACCAGTTCCTCCAAACTTTACATCACACAGAGTGTCTTCAAGGATACTGATTAGCGTCTGGTCAAAATAACAATTAAACTGTGCTGCTATCTGTATTTACACATTGTTCATGCGTTCAAATATAGCTGCCGTTTTCAAATGGTTGCTGCTCTATTAGATGACTGGGAGAAGTGATGCTATGTAGACATTTGCAGCGATTGCGTCTCGCTTGTTATAGATTACAGGAAACTCAGGATAAAATTTATCTCACTATTATTCAGTAAAGTAATTTAGATCATTTCACCTAACCGCAAATTATGGAGAGTTTATTTTTGACATTATATTATGGAGATCAGTAAAAGTATCATTAAGTATCGATTCGCAGTATCAGTATCGATAGGATAATGAGTACAATACAAATGCCTATTACATAATTTGCATCCAATTCACAGTCCCACCTAGAACACTACAGCAGCATCGTCTTGTACACTACCATGTCCTTGCCTTTCGGAGTGGAATAGAATCTTTCTGAATCTAAATATAATAGAAATGTCTTTTCTCCTTCTTAGAATAACATTTGATTTGCTTGTAAAAAAAGGCAGAAAGTAATGAACGGCTCGTGGAGTAAGCAACAGTCACTCAAGCGTAATCTCTCTCAGCAGTGAGCACTGATACCGGAGGGGCCATAATGCTGCCATTATGCTTTCATGAGCTCGGCCTCTAATAAATCCCGCTGATTTATTCCTCTTTTAGCCACCTAAGTGTGGAGAAATGAAATAGGAAAGACGAGTTGTTTGCCCTGGCGCCTTACTGGCCTTCTGATGTGCGTTATGTGGTATATAACCTGGGGTAAGGATTCAGATGCCCCTCCAGCAGAGAGCTGGGCAGCTATTAGGCAGAGGCGATGGAGAAGATGGCACTGGGCTGCCCGTGTGTGTGTGTGTGTGTGTACGTATGTGTGTACTCCCACAGCCACAAAGGGGCTCCTTCACATAAAGGGCTTAGACAACGTGAGAGCTCCATCTAGGTTGTTCTCTGAGGTACTGCGGAAGGATCTCGTGATGCGTTTGTGAACAGCCTCAGTCTGTGGGGGTCTTTTCAGCAAAAAAAACAAAAACCCCAAGGCCCTCTCTGCTGTAAAAGAGCAGTTGGTTATCTCTCGGCTCCTTGTTGTCTGTCTTTTGCTACAGATTTAGTATTTTTACCCAATCATGTGTGCAATAGGACACTTTTTTTATGAGTTTGGTTTGTAGCCTATACTAGATGAGCCTCACAATGCAATTCATTGATCCATTTTTTTTTTTTTTTGATGGTATTGGTCTTAAAACGAATAAACATATCACACCATACAGAATAAATGCATTCTTATAGCAGGCCCAGTATATCCAGACTCATTCACTGAACATAGAAGCCTTTATGAAGAAAGGCCAAGCTGAGAAATAGCAAATGGCTGCGAGTGCAACTGACAAGCGAGATGTGAAATATTCAGCTACTGTGAGACCGCAATAAAGTTCAGAGCCACAGATGGACTGAAAATCGGGAACATATTTCACTGCCTCTCTTCAGAGATTGCATATGTGTATGTGTATGTGTATGTGTGTGTTTGTGTGTGTGTGTGTGTGTGTGTGTGTGTGTGTGTCCAAGCACAAGTGATATGAAAATGAATTTGGGATTGGGGAGTTAGCTGACCATAATAAGAGATCTGCAGATCTAATAGCTGAAATGTAAAAGGCAGCGAGCTATGAAACAGGATATTTCTCACTCGTCACTGAGGCCAAAATCATTTCACTGTCCATTTTTCGGAGTAAATCCTAGTTAGGTGGGGTAAAAAAAACCTTTTATGAATGCCTGCTGCGTAGCGAAGGATTATGAATAATGTGTGCTTGTGCAAATAATGTGTTTTGCCAACTGAACATGAACCAAAGTGAACCACATATTGTTGTTGCAGAAATGGATGGTGGACAAAAGTATTGGGACAAATCTGTTTTTCAGGGTTTGGGCTGGACCTCCTATTCCCAGTGAGGGACAATCTTAATAATTCAGCAGACCAAGATATTCTGAGCAGCGCTATGCTTCCAACTTTGTGAATACAATTTAGGGAAGAACATTTTCTGTTCCAGCATGACAGTGTCCCAGCACAGAGAGCTCCACAAAGACAAGGCTAGATGCGTTAAGGGTGGAAGAATTTGACTGGCCACACCGAATCCCGCCCTCAACCCCATCCAGCACATTCGGCATGAGCTGGAGTGGAGATTCTGAATCAGACCTTCCCATCCAACATCAGTGTCTGACCTAGAGAATAAATTGCTCTACAGAATGGATGGGCACAAAATCTTGGAAGCTGTTCTAGCTGCAAAGTGGGACCAACTTCATATTGAAGTCTTTGAATTTTAATCCAATGTTGTTAAAGTCCCTGTTGGTGAAATGGTCAAGCTTCCCAGCTCTTTTGTCCCTGTTGTGTATATATTTAGGAAGCACTTTTGAACCTAATCTCTAAACTTCAACATCTGTAGCTCATGAGCAGCAAAAAGAAAGCTCACCGAATCGTTAATGTAAGTGCAATTCAAGATTTTTCATGCTTTTACTATGTAAAGGACGTTCTAGCAGGGTTTGTTTGTGTCGTGTCTCTGACGAAGCTTAAGCATCCCTCGCTCGTAATCTCCAGCGCTCCACATGCACGTCGCTGAAGGAGATTAGTGGAGCAGGTTAGTGTGGATTATAAGAGGCAGTCCGAACAGGGCCGTGTTGGCTCCAGGCTGATGATGAGTGATTTCTCGCAGAGCTCAGACTAGCAGCTCTCGTTAAAAAACTGTATGTTTGATAGGCGAGGAAGTGTAGTCAAGCAGGCAGGCCTTTTGTCAAGAGGAGATGTGCAGCTAAGATGGGAGCTGAGGGGCAAGGGAGAGCAAGATAAAACAGAGAGTTATTTATATATTTATATATATATGTAGAGAGAGAGAGAGAGAGAGAGAGAGAGAGAGAGAGAGAGAGATAGATAGATTTACATACATATATAAATCCCTCTCTAGATGGGAAGAGAGTTAAAGAAAGAGAAGGAGAGAGAGAGAGAGAGAATCAGAGAGTGGAAATAGAGAGAGAGAGAGAGAGAGAGAGAGAGATGTACAAATAGATGGATAAAGATGTACAAAGAGATGGATAGAGATAAAGGGAGTGAGAGTGAAAGAGAGATAGATAGAAATACAAAGAGAAGGAAAGACTGAGAGATAGATAGAGAAAGAGAGAGAGCCAGAGAGAGAGAGCCAGAGAGAGACAGAGAGAGACAGAGAGAGAGAGAGAGAAAGAGAGAGAATGGCAAGTCACAGAAGTGGAGACTCATTTCATGCAAGGTTACACACATCAGTCAGTCTGTGGCCGCTGCACCGGCACTCCCCAGATTACACACGCAACACGGCCTGCAACAGCGGGAAGGGCTTTACGGAAGAGCGTCTTTAAAGAAATGTCTGGGGAGGGAAGGAGGATCTATGGACCCCTTATAATGTGCAGGAAACCTCACTGCTTTGTCATTGACAGCCTTTCACTTTTGTACTTTTTGACTTTTTTCCAGATGGTCAGCAGTTGCAGTGCAACCCCCAGGATACACAATATATCATTCACTGTTGGACACTGAATATTCGATATTGAACATTTCAGTCAACCCATTAGAGTTCATGTATGTGCAGTTACTACATTTATGGAGAGAAATGCCACAGAAATGGCTCTGAATGGAGTTAGATTGGCATTGGACATTTCATTTTGGAACTCTGATGACTACATTATATTTTGATACTTTCACTCAGTACAAGTTTTTGTATTATTGCTAAAAAATGCCATCCAATGCAATCTGAAGAAAAATTCTGTGATAAAAACACACTTTTAAAGAATTGATTGAAAGTTTTTACTTGGACACCAAAGAAAATAGTCAATTTTATTGCACCCCAAGCATAAACTGCTGACTACATTAATTATTATGAGTTCTGTTCCTCAGATGTATAAATATATAAATATATAATACTTTATTTGAATATGTGTTTCAAAATCCTGTATTATTTTATACTGCAACCCTGTCGACATCACAACATGATCCGTATAAGCCTTAGTCTTTACTATTTCATTGTGGTGAAGAGGACACAGGCACGGAGCATGGACTGATGAATTATTGATCAACTGACTTGTAAATCTGAGCTCTTGTTTCAGATTTGCCATTAATGCTCCAGATTCTTTGTTCTCTCTCTCACTCTCTCTCTCTCTCTCTCACTCTCTCTCTCTCTCTCTCTCTCTCTCTCTCTCTCTCTCTCTCTCT
>JBBMFX010000080.1:2874241-2884969 GCA_037832545.1 Rhabdalestes septentrionalis | reverse complement strand
TAGATAGATAGATAGATACATAGATAGATAGATAGATAGATAGATAGATAGATAGATAGATAGATAGATAGATAGATGTGTGGATGAGTTTGTTTGAGGGTGTGGATGGGAGTGTGTGAGTGTGTGGATGGGAGTGTGTGAGTGGGAGTGTGTGGATGGGTGTGTGTGAGTGTGTGGATGGGAGTGTGTGAGTGGGAGGGTGAGGATGGGTGTGTGTGAGTGGGAGTGTGTGGATTGGAGTGTGTGAGGGGCTGTGTTAACTGCTGTCCTCCGTTGGCAGTGCATGGAGTGTGGGAGGAGTGGTCTCCGTGGAGTTTGTGCTCTTTCACCTGTGGGCGGGGCCACCGCACTCGCACGCGTGCATGTACCCCACCGCAGCACGGGGGCAGAGCCTGCGATGGCCCCGAGACTCAGAGCAAACTCTGCAACATCGCCCTCTGCCCAGGTCAGTCCCGTCACTCTTCTCATTTACACACTGTATTAGGATATGCCACAAGTTTGTATATTATAATAAATATCATTTCAATTATATAACGTCTATGTAAGGCCTCTAAGTATTAGAATTGATCATTCTATGAAAGTGAAAATAAACATTTTGTCAAAATTAACACATTGTCAAACTCGTACTGCTATTTTGATCAGAAAATATTTTAAAAAGAGTCAAAAATGTTACATTTTTAATTAGAGCATGTCTTATTATTTGTTGAAGGGTATATTTTAAAGTTGATTTATTTTTTCATACACCGACAATATTATTTTCTTACTATTGTTATTGTTAAAATATGCTTTATCAATTTACATTGCAAGTTCAAGGTGAGTCTGGAAAGTTCTTTGTGAATTTCCATGTTCATTACAAGGATGCAGCATAAAGCCATGCATCCAGATGTTATCCATGTTTTATGAGTTTATGAGCCCTTCTTCTGATACCACATGAACACAGTAGACCAAGCAGAGCAGCTATGTTTGTATCCTTTTTATACAACCCCCATTGCGGAAACCAAAGACATGGTGCCCATTAGAGCTGAAAAATTCCAGAAACAAAAAAGGCTGTTGTGCTTTTAAAAAAATATTGACTTCAAGCAAGACACTGCCAAAATATTTAACCACAAACACATTATTGCTATTGAAAAATTTTGTAAAAATAAAGAATTATCGTGATAAATTTATTAAATTATTGGGATATTACATCATATTATTGTGATGATATAAGTTCAGAGATAAGGTCAGCTGTGATATAAGGTCTGGTCCTATTTACTTGCATGGCAGTTCAAAACCAATTCAAAAGTAAGAACTAACTGTGGTGCCTGGATTTAACAGTTCTGTAGTTTCATGGCAAACATCACTGGTGCATCAGTAACACCACCCAAAGACACAAAATTGGTAGCTATGATTTGTTGCTGTTTTCTTTTCAGGCTTTATATGTTTTATAAGTTGATGAAGACCATCATCAGATTCATTTATTTGTCACATGCTTAATTATACAAAGTACATTACACATTGAAATGTGTCCTGAACCGCTGTGCAATGACTGTGCAAATATTATAAGTACAATTTCAAATGAAACACAAACAAAAATAAAACACAAATAAAAACAAATTTAAAAAAGGAAATCAGCTCAAACAAGAAGCAACACAATTTATAGGTAAGGCTAAATAAAGTATTTAGTAGTTCTGAAATTAATATCACCGAATCATAATTACCAGGCGGCTGCGTTCGTATGCAACATATGTGGTAAGATAACATTTGACATTTAGATTTTGAATTAATGAACAACCTTAAATATGGCATTTTCTGCCTAACTTAATGCCCAATTTTTTACCAAACTTAATGTGCTCTGTAGAGAATGTACAAAATCAGAAAATTAACAAAAAACATAATTGGAGCAGGAGTGCGCAAAAATCTACATTCAGTTGCGTATCTGCAGGAATGGAACTGCGGTGACATGAACACTCTGGAAGAATATAAGACCCTGTACAACAGTGGAGGCCAGACAGACACGCTGCTGTTTGTCTTTTCATTAGTAAAGTTACCTTCAACCTTGCTTTGTCTGCCAGTTCAACTCAGAAAGTCATGAGTTGACGAGGGCCATCTGAATCCGTTGCCCTGTCCTGTTCACCCGCGGTCTTCCCCTCCGCCCCTCCACCTTCCAGGCGGACCGCTCTCATCCGAATCTAATCCCGCCACACTCCCCCAAGCTCCTTGGCCTCTCCTCACTTGTCGGCAAACCGTAATCAATTCTGCTGTAAATTGAAGACTACTCCGCTCATTTTGGTTGCGGTGGAAAGCCGCCGTCCTCCGAGAACGATTTGGCGGAATTAGGGCCGTCATGGGCGCCCCTCAACGTTTGATCTATCCTCCGCCACTCTTAAACCCCTTAAAGAATCAAAGCCCATCTCCCATTGAGGTCCCACTCGGGAGCCGGCAACAGCATTACATCCAGCTGCCTCTGGCTTCGACATTACAGGAACAATTACGGAACGCTTTATTGGGCGAGCTGGAGGGGCGCACACGCGGGCGGCAAGTTTTAACAGTCGCGCGCGCGCGGGCCGTGTTTAAAGGACGGCGTTACGGAGTCTGGGCTGAAGTGAAAATCACTTAGCAGCAATTGCCCATGAATGGTAAGCAGATTAGCGATGATGAGTTTCCTCGCACTGCAAATGTTTGGCTTCGCCGGGGTAACTGACAGATTGCGCTCCGTCCGAGCACAGACTGCTTTGTTTGTCTCCTTAAAAGCCTCGGCCCATTCAGAGCGGGGAAAAAGGGAAAGAGCCAGGCAATTAGCAGCTCTTTCTCCCCGCAGCGTCTATTTTCCCCCTCTTGAAACGTCGCCTCATCCAGAGCACATTTCTGTTGCCAAACACCGATTCGAATATGTTTGCATCCAGGCACTTCTGAGTTGACCCCAGGGATTTCATCAATGAAGTGTGATCACAGCTGAAACGGTCATCAGTATCACGTTGCGACATGGACTGCTTCCCCCTCCTTCGGTATTGACGTGTTGGATGGCCCATTAGCTTTCTTCTGTCAAGTTCGTTCATCCGATGCGAAATACTTTTTCTTGGTTAAAATGTAACAAAAAAAAATTGACACAACAATAACCCACCCACATAATCATTACTAACTGCCCCAACCAGGAATCTTTTTTACCTTGAAAATTGATTTCCCTGATTATATTGGGAAGTAACCTTAGAACCGGCCCTTAGAAAAGTGTGCAGTAGTAATATACATTACATAATGTACATATCACATTATATTATTGTGATGATATAAGGTCAGCTGTGATATAAGGTCAGGTCCTATTTACTTTCATGACAGTTCAAAACCAATTCAAATGCAAGAACAAACCATGGTACCTGGATTTAACATTTCTGAAAGTGAATCTGTTTCATGTCAAGCAACGTCATTGGTGCATCAGTAACACCACCCAAAGACACACAATTGGTAGCTATGATTTGGTTCTGTTTGCTTTTTAGACTTTATACATTTAATGAGTTGAAGAAGACCATCATCAGATTCGAGATTCTTTATTTGTCACAGTACATTACACAGTGAAATGTGTCCTTAACGCTGGTTAATGACACTGCAAACAAGTTCAATTTTAAATAAAACACACAAAAAATTCTAAAACACAAATAAAAAACAATACTTAAAAAAGGAAAACAGCATAAACAAGAAGCAACACAATCTGGAGATAAGGCATTTAGTAGTCCTGAAATGTATTTCACCTAATCATAATTACCAGGCAGTTGCATTTTTATGCAAGGGTTTAAACATGTGTGGTCAGATTACATTTGACATTTTGATTTTCTAAGTGGAATTAACTAACAACTGGGAACAACCTTGAATATGGCATTTTCTGCCTAATTTAATATGCAATTTCCCTGATTATATTGGAAATTAACCTTAGAACTGGCCCTTAGAATAAAGTGCA
Source organism: Rhabdalestes septentrionalis (assembly GCA_037832545.1). NCBI lineage: Eukaryota > Metazoa > Chordata > Actinopteri > Characiformes > Alestidae > Rhabdalestes > Rhabdalestes septentrionalis. The sequence goes on along the minus strand of JBBMFX010000080.1, from coordinate 2,881,038 downwards.
GGAGTAAAATCTGTTTTCAACAAATATAAACAGTGTAAAACTGCATAAAACTAGTGTTTACACTCCCACTGTTTGCTGCACTTGTGAGCAAATGGGATAAGTTCAGGTGTATTGCTGTGGTGAATGTGATTTTGTATCAGAATTTAAAACATAATGCTATATCTGGTTCTTAAGCCAAATTTAAAAATGTGGACAGTATATACCGTATACCAGATGAACTTATCTATGGCACAGATTAATAAAAGTTGTGATTGTCACTGTATAAATATAATAAATTTAGAGAATACTCCTGTTTTTCGACCCAATTATCATACTTTGAATGGGCTGAATGTTGTGAGCCAACTAATGGCACTTTTCAACTGGTGTAATGTACTGTGTGTTAAAGTGAACAACATTTTTTCCTTTACAATTAAAGCGACCAGTACCCATGCTGACTGGTGTTAGGACTAAAAGTGAGTCGCAGCCGAGCCGACTGCATCATATTGGTTGGTCAAAATGTCATAACACAGAAGGAGGCCACTCTCCACCAAAATAACAATGGAGATACAAACTAACAAGTGGAAAATCATTAAGTACAAGCTCTTGAGTCTGTTTGGGCCAATGATTCTGAAGTGGGAGCTTTCTGTGACTCTAAGAATCTAGAGGAAAACATTGAAACCCCACATATGTCAGACACACTGGAATTCACTGGAAAATCTGCACCATCACAGTACCGGTTAGGTACAGCACAGTTCCTGCATGCCTCTGGAAAAAGCGTCTTAACTGTCATTGTTTTCTTGTGTCTCCCTGTTCACGTTTCCGCTGCAGTGGACGGACAGTGGCAGGAGTGGAGTGCGTGGAGTGACTGCTCAGTGACCTGTGCTAATGGGACGCAGCAGAGGAAGAGGCAGTGCTCGGCCGCCGCTCATGGAGGTTCAGAGTGTCGCGGTCACTGGGCCGAGAGTCGCGAGTGCCACAATCCAGATTGCACAGGTAAAGCTACTTACTAGCATCTTTCTCTTGGGTTCACTTATAACAGGTTTATGCACCAAAAACACACACCATTCAATTTCTTCATGCATATTTTCCCTGAGAACTAAACTGGCTGTTCTTACTGTGCCTTTAAATCTCTACTCTGCTCTGTAGTGTGCCCCTTTCAAAGAAGAGTTCAGATTAAACATTACTAACCTCAAGATTAACGGGTGGGCTCCATCTGCCGTGGGTTAAATAGATGTTATAGTGGTTAAATGTATATGTACCAGTCTTTGTGACATCACAAAAACAATCACTTGTACTGTGTTTTACTGTCTCTTCATACATGGAGTCAATTGACTAGAGATTGAGCAGTCTGGTTTGACACTTGGAATGTTTACATACTACATCTTTTTTATTTAAGTTGTGCTTTCCACAATAAGGGACCTTTAACACAGTGTCCAGGATGTTTCATGCAATTAGCATAAACAAAAAGCAGCCACTTGGAGCTCCCAACTCGGTCATGGGAAAGGCAGAATGTTTCTTTGTATTTTTTATTTTTATTTTTTGCATTTATGTTTGTATGCTGTTTTGTTGTTTTGTCTTGATTGTGGTGGTTGGTTAGGGTAGTGGATCACATGCTGCATTCCAAGCAGATGACTGGGGTTCAGTTCCTTGCCATGGGTGTCACATGATACCACACTGGTCACATGACACCTTGTCCTTGGGCAAGACTCATAACACTACATCCACTTATATCTGTGCAAAAATTGTAAGTCACATGAAAAAGCCTTTAATGTAATAAACATTTTTTTCTGAGTAGATTGAATGTTTGAATTACTATTCTAATTCAGTATTTATTCTTTTGTCTTTTTAAGGGTAAGTGGGTGCTGCATACAGTATTTCACATTCTGAAATGTTCAGAAATGACCTTGTATTGCACTATGTGCACTTTCCTAAATGTATTAAAATTGGTTAGAGAAAACCAAAGCCTAAATTGAAAGCATATATGGTAAAGGGGCTGGCATCCTTATCCAGATTGACTTACAATCATTACAGGGGGTCCTCTGATTACAACAGTCTCTACAATTGAAATTTCGAGTTTACAACGCTCACTCCTACTCCCACTCAACTTACAATGTTAGCCTCGTACTTACGGAGAATGTGGGTGAACTAGTTTGGTTGCGCATGGAGGAGGAATACGCAGTAACGCGTCACAGGGACATGGTAGTTTTTCTTTTCGTTTTTCCATGGCTTAGTTGTGTTTTCATGATTTTACAACTTTGTTATGATCAGTAAGTGCCTGAGGCTGTGGTCTGTTACACCAATATTCAACTAACACCAATATTCGAGTCACAGTGCGGTCAAAGGAACGGATCTCTTGCATAACTCAAGCCCCTCCTGGAGCAACCGAGGGTTAAGTGTATTCAAGGACAGAATGGTAGAAAGGTTAGGGGCGCTGTTGAACCTGCAACTTTGTGGTCATCGGGTTCACAGGCAAGTGTTTCCCCCACTAGGCCACTACCACCCCACCTATGTAGTTGCAGCATGTTCAGATTTTTTACAAAAATAATCTCTATTTACACATCCAGGATGTGCCTTGTTCTTTTGACCCCGCACAAAATTGGCTGAAACACTGCTAACAAAAGGTTTTTTGTTAATGGCAATGCACATTAAGGTGTAAGGTATTCAATAAGCCCACAAAGGCCACTGCAGTTCATTATACAGTTATACAGCAGTGCAGACTGGGAGAAATATCATTATATCATTAAACCATTTTACCTCGGCTATAGAATTTGTATGCTCTTGAAGGTAATTATGTCTATAGCATGTAAAAAGCTTTACTTTTTTCACTCTGTAGTGGTAATGGCAGTAATTATTGCCTTATTATTACTACCTGATAAGTCACATGATGCTAAATAATAAGTATCTAACAAGCACCCTTAAAACATGAGCAGAACAGATCCTGCTACTAGAAGTTCCCCTGGTTTGTTTTGATGTTCGAGGGGTCACTCGTCATACCGAGCTTTGTTTGGTGTTCCTATGTCACGAAGAACCAAAGTGAATGTAGTTTTATAAACATGTAATAATGCTAATAACCATTGCTGGAGATTTAAAACGGTGTCGCAAGGGAATAAACAAATGTATTTTATTTTAGATCATAGAAACAAACCGAAAAAATGCAAGATCTTTGAACCCGGGAGAACTTTCAGGATAGTCTCCGCCCACAAGTGGGTGGGGAAAGCTCACAGTGGGAGGGGCTCCAGAAAGAGGCCGAGAGAAAGAGCAGCAAACGGCGAGTGTAAACCATTTTAGGCTTATTTACACCGTTAATATTTATTAAAATCACATTTAACTGATACACTCTCAGCGCTAAGAATTAAAGTCACTAGCAAACCAATACAATGTTTGTTTGTTATTCCAAATTTGCTGCTACTTACAGTTTTGCTCTGTTAACAATGGCCTCATTATTAAACATGCCATTTATTTTCTTTCACTCCAAAAGCATTCCACACACAACGCAATCCACTGCTCGCAAATCATAAACGTGTTTAAACATAACGTGATTTTCGAAGATACTCCTGCAGCTCATGATCATAGTCTTTTGATTGACTGTCGAAAAAGCATTTTGTTCAAGCTTTTTGTTCTTATTTTAATTTCTTGCTTAATGTGGTGAGACATATGAGTTAAACCCGACAATGCCTTTGGATATCGTAATGGACTGAATTTGTGCATTTGGTCACTAAATAAAAGCTCTAGCTTCTCTGTAATGGGTTTCCAGTTGTATTTACCTGGGCTATAGTGTAGATTTCTGCCAGGCACTGGACTAAACACTGACCTGAAACCTGTCATAACTGAATTTAATAAGTTTGTAGGAGTGTGGGAGTCCACCTTAATAGCATTAATAGGAGTTTAATTGCTTACAAGGAATTCAAGAAGAGCGTTTTGCTTGTGTGCTTTGAATTGCTTTTAGCCACAAAAAAGAGTTCAGACTCTATGTACTGCCAGTGATGAGAGAGATAGGAGAAGTGTATGAAGGAAGCCGTGGAGCCAGATGGACCTCGGAGAACCGGACTAACCTCAGGAGATGTTGCCGTATCTTTTTTGCTTTCTCAATGCTCCTGATTCTTGTTGCATTTCCTGTGCAAAATTGGATGCGAGCCTTCTTCGCAGCAATGTCATTTCACTAACACCGACCTTTACATTTCAACTTTTTAATTCATGTTTGTCCTTGGACGTTCGATGTGAGAAGGAGGTGAACACTGGTCAACCCGGAGTAAATGGGACCCTTTCACACGCTCGCGGTGCCTTTCAGATGAGGAGGTTGATGATTTATAATGGTCCTGAGCAGCACCATCTGTTTTTTTTTTCTTCTTCTTCTTCTTCTTCTTTTCCAATGCGAGATTTTATGCTGTTCATTAAGACGCCATAAACCATGCTGCTGCCTTTTGGAACCTTTGCCATAAAATGTGTTTTAATATTGGCAAAGTGAGAGAAATTATTGCAACAGGCGCCGGATGCCCTCCTCTCACTCGTAAAAAAAACTGCATGCGTATTTCCAATGATTACAAGTGTCGTCGTAATGATTTTTATTCATTAAATTGAGCCAAAAACGTCAGACCAAAGCCCTCTGTGTTACACCTTGCCCAAAAACAAAACATAGCCAAGTCAAGAAGAAATGGTCCACAGCTGCTTAAAAGCTCATTTGCAAAAAATAGAAAGTGAAAGAGGCAGTAAATAGTAGTTTTTGTCTAGGATGCAATTGCTTATTGTAAAAGGCAATGTGATTGTATGATTATTGTTTTTGTTTTAAGGACTATTAACTTACAAGGCTTTAACAATACAAATTCCCCACCTATGGGACAATTAAAAGGTTATTTTAACTTTACCCTTTTATGTAATTTAGGGCTAATGTATTAAAATTGATTAAAATCCTACCCATCAGAAAGAAATAAGTCATAACATGAAAAAATATAAATATAAAAATGTTTAAACTCTTTTTAAATGCACATTACCAAGATACAGAGACAATCTATGTACTTTCACTCACTTGGGAAAACTGTATAGTGAGCATTTTGACACTCAGGAAGGTTTTGAGCATTTTCTTACCCGTTTCAATATCATTAATAAAGACTAGACATCGTTGCTTATTCCAAGAAATCCTAACAGCTCAGATCCTACATATTTCAATGACAGTATTGTTTTTCTTTCCCCATGAGTTCCATTTGTTTTGCATAGCATTTGCTTGTCTTTAATATTTAAGGTAGTATATAATGAATGGGCCCTAAATGTTGCATATCTCACTGCCAGGCATGTTAGTTATTTATTTAGTTCTGCTTAATATGAGCACTGACATCTCATTTTTAATATAATTTTCATGATTCCTAATATATTCTAGCTCCACCCCGAGTCCCCGGCTCGCGCCCTTAGATCCCGGGATAGACTCCGTGTACCCGTGACCCTAGTAAGGATTAATCGGTTACAGCAAATGAATGAATGAATAACGTATTCTAGTCCTTGTCAATGGTTTTGCGTAGTGTAAATGCTCTCTTTCACCAAGGCAAATAAGCGTTTCCTCTCTGACCGCAATCCTGTGCTGTGGCACCTCCAGAAGGCAGCGCGAACAACGTTGAAGGTGGCATTTGTGCAAAGGTCAAACCACATTACTGAGATTGGAAAGGATGAATGTTATGAAAGATGGGCAGACAGCGCAAAGACGGAAAAAAAAATGAAATGATGCACATGGCTGCCACAGCTAACCCTACCTCCACTCCAGCCCATCCTGTCTGTTTATCTGCTTTAGTCGTTTTTTGTAGATGAACAATTGCTGACCTTTAAGAGATATACTTTGCTTTAATTGCACTATTCTCTCCAGAGCACCCAGTTGCTTCTGCTACACAGGAAAAAAATTAGGTGCTGCACCAAAGTGTGCAATTTTTCTACATGAATAAGACAACAAAAAGTAGACTGAAAGTGCACCCTTAATAGGAATATTACACTTCAGCCAGGTAAGTTATAGTCAGGGCAGGGTTAGTTTGCAGTGAGATATCATTCACTATAAATTTAAAATACTCAGCGTAACAGGGTAGGAAACAGTACACAGTGTATGTAATATCATTACAATCGTCAGCTTAAAGTGTAAAGTGTATCAGACTAGGAAGCCATATACACTATATGGCCGAATGTTTGTAGAGTGTGTTGGAAAACTCATTGGCATTAATGCAAATTTGGCCCCATCTTTGCTGTAACAACACATACAAGAAGATTTTAGAGTGCGACTGTTTGAATTTGTGCCCATTCAGTCAAAAGAGCATTTGTGAGGTCAGGCACTGATGGATGAGAAGCCTGGCTTGCAATCAGCATTCCTGTTCATCCCAAATGTGCTCAGCTGAGTTGAGGTCACTGGAGTCTCTTCACACCAAACGTGTCAAAGCATGTCTTTATGGATCACACATTGTGCACATGGGCACAGTCCGGGAGAGGAAACTGCCACAACGTTGAAAGCACATACAGTAATTGTGTAAAAATGTATTTGCATGCTGTAGCATTAAAATTACATTTCATTGGAACTATGCAGTCTAACCAAAGCCCTAATAAATATCCCAGACCACTGTACACTATATGAACAAAATTATTGGGACTATTACTCCAACAGCAACTTTCATGACTTTGCGTCCAAACACATAGGGCCCGATAATGCACACGGCGCACCGTTCTTTCGCCACTGGCGCAACCCATCATTGCTATTTTGTGCAAGCACATCGTTCTTTTTTTCCGGCAGAAATGTACGTTGTCATTATATCAGATGGCATTGCGCTGTGTCAGGCGTGTCACTGAAAAGAAGG
>JBBMFX010000080.1:2830868-2843246 GCA_037832545.1 Rhabdalestes septentrionalis | reverse complement strand
TCTGTACTATATTGGGGTCTTGTAGTTCTGTACTATATTGGGGTCTTGTAGTTCTGTACTATATTGGGGTCTTGTAGCTCTGTACTATATTGGGGTCTTGTAGTTCTGTACTATATTGGGGTCTTGTAGTTCTGTACTATATTGGGGTCTTGTAGTTTTGCACTCGGTTAGGGTCTTGTATTTCTGACACCAACAATGCTGGCTTCTGTTGGAGATCAGATCTTGTGTAAAGTTGAGCAGGTTGCCACCTTTTTCATTGAGCATCACACCATTCCATTTTCACAGGTTTGTGTGAACATTGCACATGGTGTGACAGTTTGAATTTAGATCTAATGAGTGTTCAAGTTGGCTTCTAAATAAAACCCCTAAGTAAAGAAAACAGTGCTACTGTGAACAGCAGTGATGAGAGCAGGGTCATGTGAATGTTTTCTCAAAACCTCCCTGAACATACACCACCTCTGGTGATTAGAATCATTTAAACAGGGAAAAGTATAATATGTTGTATAATAGAATTGCCCTGATCGAAGATGGTGAAAGAAGAGTCACTTATTTCAATATAATTCTGTAAATATTAGGGATGTACCGAGGCACACTGCAATCCCTGTTTAATCGTTCATGGGAGCCATTTGGATATTTTGAATAAAATAAATTTCTGTGCAGTTATGTTCAGAGAAACTGTCTGTTAACTGTCCTTCTGCATGTACACTGCTGTTTTTTCTGCTGCTGTATTTCAGGCATTAACCTGTTAGTAGATTTATAAGCCCCAAAAACTCAAAATAGCATGGTAATCATTCCCAATCTAACAAGCCTGATGGTGTAACATTTTCCTGGACACTCAGTGCTATGTACAAAATATAATTTCCAATCTAAATTCGTTAGGTTGTGTCTGATTTTCCCCCAGAGCTTTGTAAAGCCAGCTTCTCTCTAATTAACACACGTGGGCAGGGCATGGGTAGGTCAACTGTGCAAAGCACATCTGTTGGCAATGATGCAACCATAACATCTTTATGAACACACTGCAGTGTGTTTCAGTCTCGCTGAAGCTTTTTCTTCGTTTTGCGTCTTTTGAGAATCCCTTCGTTGTCCCTTGATAAAGAACTCAGAATGAAAACTTTGCTTACAAGTAAATATCAACCCTTGATAAATCTACTGTCCAGAGATGACTGATGCAGTTATTATTTTTTCCATATAGGCTACCTCAGAGAGATACATAAAAGCCCCTCATTACACAGGTTAACTGCATGACCTTACAGGTTTGACTGTTATAATGGCAGAGTGTGTACAAAGACCTACTCGCTAAGAACCTTTAAAAAAGATGTTAACCTTCATAACACTCTGCCCTGTTTTTCCCCTAGTGGCCAGTATCCAGAGGCTCCCTGCGGTGTCTGTGATGACCGATATTAACTTCCCCATGAAGGGACGGAAGGGCATGGTGGACTGGGCCAGAAATTCGGAGGACAAAGTAGTCGTTCCTAAAGGCATTTTCCTTCCTCAGACTGCAGGTATGCACCAAAGGAGAAATCCAGCGTTTGTCTTTTATCATCTATTTATCCTGCCCTTGTGTTAGTTTCATTTCTAGTTCATTTTGCAACATCCTTAGACTTAATTTGGATCAATCTAGATGCGCCTGTTGTATATGTTATGTTAGCTTTCCTAACGTGATACGATGTACATTTATAGAATTGTAAAGAAGCTGCCCATGTGCCCCATATACTTACACATGCACTTACCACCTATTTTATTACACACACATCTTAGCTGACAGTAAGAGACCATAGCCATTTTTCTATGCATTTGCAAAAGTAAATGTCAGTTTGTGACAAGATCACTGTTCACTGAATATTTTTGGGAGCTGAAACATTGATGTCAAATTGAGCTACAACTTTGGTCTCCTTCAGGGTGGCTAAATACCAATCATACTGTCCGGCCACAGCTTAGAAACTGTAATTACACTTGAGACAACCCTGACAAGCCTTCAGAACTTCACAGTAGGTGCACAGTAGCGTGGGGTGCTGATAAATTAAATGCCCGGTGCCCTAACAATTTGGAGAGCAGATTGAAATGTCCTAAACCGAATGAAAATAATGTAGTTCATTACACTGGGTTAAACAGTGCGGTAGACACTTCACCTAGTAAACAGTACAAGGTAGTCGACTCATTGAACTATATGACAAAGGTCAACAAAAAGATTGTTTTTGTAATAATCAGAAACCGCAACACACTTTTCTAATTGCAATATATATATAACAATAGCTTCATCACAAAATAAACGTATCTCTGATGATTTTGACCTGTTGACCTGTGTAATTATCATGGCTTAAAAACAATTTATTTAATTTATATTGGTAAATCATTGATCACTGTATGTCAGTGGTCACTAGCTATGCTCCTGAAGATCTGCCTTCTTGTGAAGTCTAGTTACATCCCTTGCATTTGCTAATGATACTCTTCAGAAGTCCCTGATTAGTTAAGTAAGACGAGAACAAACACATAAAGCAAACACATAAAGTAGCCCTCCAGACTCCAGTCTTTCTTTTATTTGTGTTGTGACCACCTTTACTTCACAGTTTTTAGAGATTTTGATCATTTGTCCAAGGACATATGTCTCTTTTTACACTAAAAGAGGCTCTGCATTCAATCGGGTTAGGTAAGAGTCATGCCTCTTTAAAAAAAAAAACACCTCTATTAGGTTGACCTGAAAAAAATAGCAATGGATGAAAACAGACATTGTGTACTTTAATAAATGTATATGTGCTGCAAGGAAGAAAGTTGACCTAGTACATTCAAAAAATAGGAAAGGCATCATTATATTTAGATTTATGATCAGCACTCAGAGTGTGTGATGTGTCAAAGGGATAGACCTGACCTATGCATCACTCATACATGCTCTCTCTGATTGATGCCATGTCTACTTGCTGTCCGTTTTTTCATGCTCTTGAGAGGATGTTATTTAATATTCAGATATTAAAGCATTCACTGCCTTACTTTTAAAACAATGCCACCGCACCTGGGTTCAGTGCCCAGCCATTCCGTTAATTGGGGTGATCAGTCTTATCTGAAGTATATCAAAGTAGGAGTAATGGCAAATTGATTTAACATATAACTCATTCCGGTTGCAGCCAGCCCAGCTGAGGGGCAGAGCAGCTTTCTCTTCTTATTGGCAGAAGAGAAAGGCCTTTTTCATCCCTCACTCTGCCACTTCATACAAATTTTATTATTCTGGATTGGCTATTTGGAGACTCCACTGACTTCTACCGTCTGTGTCAAAGTCATGGCATCGTAACACATGGCACAAATGTAAAAGATTTCTTTTTGTAAAGCAAAACCATTCCTCGAGTCTTATATTCTGGTTTACATTCATTGATGTGGTGTCCATTGAAAGTTTGGCATACGAGCATTTGACTGTGCTTTCCACTGATTACACTGAACTATGTTGTCGAAATCATTCATTTTTCATTTCTGGCATTCTGCAGGATCTCAGTGCTTTGTTGTCCACTGACTAAATGTCTCCCTGACTACTGTAAATAGGCTAAAGACTAAAAATACCTTCACATAAAAATCCTCTAAGAAATAGGGGGCAGAGCTGATTAAAAAAAAAAAAAGCATAACACCTTAGACTTGGATGCAAACAATGCATAGTGCAGAGCTAAAATATTTGAAAGGGCAGCATATTCAGAGCTACACATTATGACAGACCTTCATAAATATTTCTGAAGGCTTACTCTAGGGATCGTCAGCCGTCATCAAGACTATGTTTAATGTGATTTCCCCTGAGAAAGTGTTATGACACTGGAATACACTGAGAAAGTGTTATGACATTGGAATAATCTTTTAATAGATGTCTATAGATTTATGTCAGTTGCCTTGAAAGGCCTTTGTCGGGAGACTAATGAAGGCTTTCTTTTAGAGATGTCTTGATGCTTGGCTTTCATGAATCTTGAAAAGTATTGACTCATGTTAAACCATACTTGAAGGCCCAAAGCCTGAACAGGGATCCATTTTTGGATATGTTGTAATGTATGACAGCTATGACTGGTTTATATCTGTTTATAAATGATTTATAATCTATTCATTAACTAGCTTTAGACCAATCACTAATAAATAGATATAAACCAGCCATAGCTGTCAAACAGTGGTGCAGGCTCACTGTTTGGTAAGATCTGGTGTTTTAATGGTACTAGCATGTTAACAAAGACCTGGTGAAGTTCAGTTGAGGCAAACTTAGCAACTAGCAAGACCTGAGACAAATGTTATAACTGCTTATTAATGATTTATAACTGTCTACAACATAATTAAGAACCTGATTATGAATCATTTATAAACCATTTAGTAGGATGGTCCCATTGTGAAGTGGTACTTTAAATTAATTATCAATGCACCCTGCTTTATATTACAAACTCTTCTAACCCCCAAAAATGATCTAACTGGATCCGGTTAGCACTGTGAAAATAAGAGCTTTCGTTCATCTTAAGCCACATTAGCATTTCTTGGGTGAAGTGCTCCTTTAATGCACCGCTGGCAGGAAAGTTCGGAAGGATAAGCCAGCAAGATTATGCGGAATACTGTGGGCAACGGCCAGGAGATGATTTATGCGATGTTTGTCGGGAACTCCCTTTAAGACGATCTTTAGCAAACTATGTTTTTCATAGAGGTTAATATATTTCTCAAAGCAAGCACAACAAAGAAGTAAGCTCATTAAATTATTTTAGGATTAAAAATATCCCACCATGGTGAGAGCAAGGCATTAAAAGATTCCTGACTGAATATTTATGGAGTTTAATTCCTGTCAGACTGCCACTGTCATACTCCTTTCGCATGGAAGCGAAGACAGTAATCAGTAATGCTTCTTCAAAAATATCACTTGTTTGAAGTAGGTGTATCTAAAATAATGCTCTGGGTTGTATATATAGTGTGACAATTCAGTCATATGATCTAACAACATTTTGTTTTGACAGATATGGATGGATCTCCAGTATTCATTCTTGGGACGGTTCTCTACAAGACACTGGGACTTATGCTGCCCGCCCCAAGGTAAAATGCATTGGGATTGTTCTGATTAACAGTGACAATCCAAGATCCACCACAAATCCCTTAGATTACAGCAACTGCTTTACAGAGTGTTGGAAATCGATCTAATGAGAAATGTAAACAATTCTAAAAATCTACTTTTAGGGTGCATAGTAATATGTAATTATATTTGTAAAAATAATACATTGTTAGAAGTGACAGGGTGTTTGTGTGTGCATGGGTGTGTGAGAGTTTGTGAGCATACAGTAGGGGAAATTAGTATTTGATGCTGAATTTGTAAGTTTGCTGAATCATAAAGAAATGAACAGTCTCTAATTTATGAGGCACTTTTGTTTGTATGGAGAGAGGCAGAATATCAACCAAAAATCTAGAAAGAAATACGTTTCATTTGCATGTCATTGAGTGAAATACGTTTTTGATCTCCTACAACCCAGCCAGACTTCTGGCTCCAGACTGGCTGTGTGTCCATGTTGCACACAGATTACAGTCAAGCGATCAGTTACAGACACTCCTGATCTTAACTCGTTATGTGTATGAAGCACATGTGTCCATGGTATCAGTTTCTTCCATTCCAACCTCTCCACCATCATGGGAAAAACGAAAGAGCTGAAAAAGGAGGTCAGGGACAGTATTGTAGAACTGCACAAGGCTGGAATGAGTTACAAGACCATCTGCAAGAAGCTTGGTGAGAAGGTAACAACAGTTGGTGTGATTATTCAGATATGGAAGCAATATTAAATGATCATAAATTGCCTTCAGTCTGGAGCTCCGTGCAGTATCTTGCCTCGTGGGGTGAGGACGATCATGAGAAAGGTGAAGGATCAGCCCAGAACTACATGGGAGGAGCCTGTTAATTGTCCGTAGGCAGTTGGGACCACAGTCACTAAGAATTGGTAACAAACTACCTCATAATGGATTTAAATTTTACTGTGCCCTCAAGGTCCCACTGCTGAAAGGCACATGCACAGCCAGCCTTAAGTTTGCCAGTGAACATTTAAATGATTCAGAGAAGGCTTATGAGAAAGTGCTGTGGGCAAAATGGGGCTTTGGCATCAACTCAACCTGCCATGTTAGGAGGAAAAGAAATGTTGCGCATGACCCTAAGAACACCATTCCCAGAGTCGAGCATGGAGGTGGAAACATTATGCTTGGGGATGTTTTTCTTCTAAAGGTACAAGACTACTTTGAGGGGCAAATTGATGGGACCATGTAACATAAAATCTTGGATGAGAAACTCCTTCCCTCAGCCAGAACCCTGAAGATGGGTTGTGGATGGAATTCCAGCATGATAATGACCCAAACTGTACTGCCAAGGTAGCAAAGGAGAGGCTAAAGAAGCAGCATGTTAAGGTCCTGGAGTGGCCGAGCCAGTTTCCACACAGCAATCCTATAGAAAATCTATGAATGACCTTAAGCAGGCAAGAAACCTAAAAGATTTAGAGAGTTTCTGTAGAGGAGTGGCCAAAAGATCTGTGCAAACCTGGTGACCGACTACAAGAAACATCACTGCTGTCCTTGCCAACTAGGTTTTCTCCACCCAGCACTAAGTCATGTTATGCTTGGGCATCAGATACTTATTTCACTGAGTGAAATGCAAGCCAATTTATAACAACTCCCCAGTTTTTTCTCATGCTGTCAATCTTTCTTGTCTTTGTTAATATGCAGCATATTGTTTTGTTTCTGTTTCTGCAGTACCATCAATCTGTACAATTAAAATGAATGTCAATTAAATTCAGCCATGCTGCAGTGGCTATAACATAAACTCACCTGTCTAGTGATGTAAAATAGCCGTCTTATTTAGGTTAATAGGCTATATACTTGCATGTTAGGCCCCAAAAACCTGGATTATAAGACAGCACAATTACACCAAATTTATCGTAAGGGTGTGGACATGCGCACAAAATAAATATGAAAATGGATTGATTTTAGTTCTAATTAGTTTTTTGTCATTTTTATTATGATATCCAGGTTCACCACAGAAGCTACAAAAGTGTATTCAATGTTTAGATACTTCATAATTATTTATTTATGATTAATGTTCAAGGTTCAAGGACACGGACCATAGAGCAACATAAGGCAACGCTCAGTGCAAGTTACAATAGAAACAATAAAAACAACACAATGAACAATAAACACATCAACAATGTACAGTAAAGTCATGTAACAGTATAGTGTGGACAGGATGTAAAACTTCCAGAGTGACAAGTGTTGCTCCATAAATGTGATTATTGTACAGGAGGCAATAACAGGCCTGAACAAATTGAATGGGATGACAGAAGCAATTCAAGAGCAACATAAGTGTGAATGGGATGTTAATCTGAAACAGTACAGTTAATTGGCGGTATGGCAGTAGTGTAAAGGGCATGTGGCTCTGAGACGGTACAGTAAGTAGACAATAGGAGCAGCATAACAGTATATTGGGAAACATATGAAAACATTCCAGAATGAATAATACTATAGCCAGGGGTGCACATAATATTTTTGGGTTGGTTCTAAGGGGAGAACCTATGGTTGTTGCTTGGTCCTCACATTTTAAATGCACTTAATTCTTAACCCAACTCACAATAGGAACAAAACAGGGTAACACGTTGACGATGCAACATATTTTCATTTTGACTGAAAACGATAAATTCAACAGGTACATATTGCCAGCTTAAATTAAACCTTCTAATTTTCTAATAAAATGACTGAATTGTGTGAATGTAAAACACAATGTGTAAACAGCTGCTTTTGTGATAACAAAAATCAAATCAAATAAATTTTACAGCACTTTTAAAACAAAATTACTATTTCAGAGCACAGAAGTTTTTTAAATGGCACAAATCTGTTTTTGTCTGCCAAGGTGGGATTTTCACGGCATAATCTGCACCACATCTCTGTACGTTCATGGTTTGTTTGATGCCAGCCGACCTCCTGCAGCCACCTCTCCGCGAATACCCTTTTCTTTTGCGATTCCGACTCAGTCTGAAGTTTTTTCAGGTGCGCATTGTTTGTTTTGACAGCGCATGCGCACCTGCGGACCACTTATGTGCGCGCCTGTCTATAGCACCATATTGGTAATATTGCTCAGGAGAGCAGCATAGAACCACATTGTAAAAGAATAAATTACATCTTATCAAATTGAGTAACAGGACAGAAGAGTGGCAGTAGTGGCAGTAAACAGATGTTCTGTAACATGCAGGTGCTGCAGAAAGTCCAGAGTGTAAAATGAGAAGTTTATCCAGTGTAAAATGAGGCAGACCATGGGAATGTACTTGAATAAGCAGGGACTAGACATTTATGTGCGTTCAGAACTCTGATGTCCAGCGGTATGAAACTGTTGCACACTCTTGCAGAAGTCTTGTTATTTGCTCAGACACTGAAAGTGAAATGTATGCGATGTATAAATGAATCAGCCATATTTCAAACGTGCTCTGAGCTGATTTTATAAAAAAAACACAAAAGTTAATGATGAGAAACATCAATATTTTCATGATCTGCATTCTGACTGCCCCATGAAAAATTGATTTTGACAAAAAACATATGGACTTAATTCATGAAAACCCCACGATATGAGAGGAACAGAATATTTAAATATGTTTACAGGCTCAGTTGGGTGACACCAAACAAAAAGTGACATTTATGAATATTTGTGATTTGCCTCAGCTTTGCTTGATTGTTTCACCAGTAATGCAATTATGCAAATGCTGATAACAACATGCTTAAATGTCCATATTGTCACTCACAGTTAATGTGCTTTAGGAATGAAATATGATGATTTATGGTGTTTTACACCGCTGCCATTTTAAGAAAGTTATTATCTGCTCTGGAGCGCCCGTCACCGGACGCTCTTGGAGATCTGCGTGTTTTGCTGTGAGCACTAATGTCATTGCATCATATTTTACACTAAATGTAAATGTCATTGCACGTTGCTTGGTGGCACCGATCCAGAGAAAGAATTATGGCCTGCTTCAAGTTCCCACTGCTATATGGGGAGAGTTGTCAGATGAAGGCCACCTGCAGATAGGATTTATGTTCTTTATCAAGCTATAAATAGAAAATCAATATTCAGCCATTTTAACAAAACTCATCCACTGAACAGTAGTAATGAGTCTTAAGCCTCTAATTAGCTGCACCAAAGTTTCAGGTGAACCTGTTCAATAGCCCCCTGATCAACTACTCATGAGTCCATCCACTTAAAAATCAACAAAGAAATATTCAGAGGAGCACCAAATAGAAATCACTGTGTGCATACACTATACGCACAAAAGTAATGGGACGCCTGACCATTCCATCAGCAGGGACTTTGTTGATACAGCATTGATACTGCTTATTTAAATTCTGACATTTCTTTGGTAGGTGTTAAGTGTACGGAGCCTGACTTCACATGTTTGAATACTGGATACTGATTTAGTTTAGCTTAATGGGTTTAAGGAACAGATGGGGACTATTAGAGCACTGATGTATGTCGTTGTGTCTAAGAGTGTCAGCCGTAAATGTAAACGTAAAATGCATTCAAAACCATAGAATTTAATATGAATTTGGTCCACCATTGCAGCTATAATAGCTCCCACTCTTCCTGGAAGACTTTCCACAAGATTTATGGAATTTGTGCCCCTTCGTTCTGTAGAGCATTTATGACACTGATACTGGAATAGAAGGCCTGACTCACAATACGTGTCTTTATGGATGGCATAATCCATGTTTTTATGGAGCTCGCTTTGTGTTCTGAGAGACAGTCATGCTGGAATAGAAAAGGTTCTTCCCCAAACTGTGTCCACGAAGTTGGAAGCATGACATTGTCCAAAATATCTTGATGGTCTTTTCACAGGTGTGTCCCAATACTTTTGTCCAATTAGTGCTTGATCATTTTAAGATTTTTTTAAAAATCATGTCTGCCTTCAAGTCTATGTTAAGACTTCCTATATATAGTTGCGCTACATGACCCTATTGTGTACATCAGCTATTTTTCTAGAGTTATTTTGGGGTATTAGAGTTTCCAGCAACACACTCCAAATTGTAGATTATTACATCAGCTGAATAAGTAGCCTAATTCCATAAGCTAGACTCTTTGAGACTGTCCTTGGGAGGCTGTTTTTGGTAGGATGGTCAAGGCTAGCGTCCTCTCTAAAGGCTCCTCAAGGTAGGCAGGTCCTCGTGATGGAGGAAATACTGCTGATTGAACGATACTAGGCTGGCGAATAAAAGGCTTATGTGAAAGATGTGGTGCAGAACACTAATTTGTAATTAAATGGCATCCTGTGCGCCAAAAGCTCTTGAATGTAGGTAAATTTCATACCCTGCATTCAGGTCACACACTCCAAAGCCATAACATATGATATGCTTTACTGTACATTTGGCCATTTTTAAACAATATACAGTAATCTGCAGTTGGTGCTCTTGAATTTTCTTTGGTCAGTAAGTAAGTTAGTAGGCCCTTAAAATGCTGGAAAAAAGACCGAAAATAAAACAAAATAGCATCAATAATATTGAATAAAATTATATAAATAAGATGAAATAAAATAAAAATAGAAATAGAAACAATTAAAATGGCCAGAGTCATGTACCCACTATAATTAAATTCAGTTATATTTAACAGTTATATAAGCAAAGAATTCCATGGCTTTGGTAGCATGACTGCAAAAGCCTCGTCACCCTTGTGTTTCAGGTCAGATTTGTGCATAAATATGACACTATGATAAATATAATTATGAATGACAGAAGACCAGGACAATGCTCTTGTATTGTCCTCCAAAAGTGCCATTTGCATTATTCGACTGCATTCCTGGGCTGTGATTGAAGCATTTCTGTGATTAGAAACGATAGCAGCCCATCTAGACAGCACCCGAGCTTTTGGAAGTCAGCTTACATCAAAATTCACTAAGCGTCTCAAACATCTTGGACTAGAATGACAATACACAGACTTGTGACCCCATTTTGCAGCTATAACAGCTTTCACTCTTCTTGGAAGGCTCTCCTCAAGATTCTGGAGTTTCTGTGGGAATTTGTGATCATTCTGCACCATGGACCAGTTTAATGTAAAACAATATTTTTACGAGATGGTACACAAACAACAAAAAAAATGGGTTTGTTTTTTTAGCTTGTGGAATATAGTTTTATTCTACCGTATCATGTGACCGAGACAAGCATTTTTTGTTCTTCAAAATAAAAGACCTTTCATACTCTGCTATTGAATAATATATATTAATTTATTGTGGGGCCTGGTACCAAATGACAAACGGACCGATACCGGTCCATGGCCCAGTGGTTGGGGACCTCTGCTGCTGAGCATTTATAAGGTCAGACACTGATGTTGGATGAGAAGGTCTGGCTCACAATCTGTGTTCCATTTCATCCCAGAAGTGTTGGATGGGGTTGAGGTCAGTGCTCAACTCCTCCAGTGTCCACAAATTATATGTTTGTTCAAAATATCTTGGTCTTTTGATGTATTTAGACTGTCCTTCAGTGGAGATAATGAAAAACAGGTATGTCCCAAAACCTTTGTCCACATAGTGTCTTACAGACTCTCTTATTCTCTCAAGTCTTGAGAGCCTTGAAAAGGTAAAAATACATCATAATGTGTTTGAATGCTCATCGCACAGTCTCAGAGTACGTCAGTCATAGGCCATGAGTGAAATTTTCTGTATTTTTGAGCAAACCAGTGCAGAACCCTTTGTTTTAAGATACCGAGGGCCTCAAAAAAATACCAGATGGGACAAGAAAATATCAGATGAGACTGTAACTTGAAAAGTTCAAATCCTTTGTTCATTTATTAAATGAAAAAAAAATAATATACCTCCAGCCAACTGAATAAAAATCTACTTCAGGACTGTTCTGTACCGTTTCACTTGTCAGTCTCTTTAAATGTAACCTTCTCATTTCTAACAGAGCCTGAGCAAGAGAATGAATCCAGGGACATAGCTTAGTCCCACTTCGCTATTATTCACTGTACAAAAACAGATATATAATGGCAATGAAAGCACTTACACATTGTCAGAAATGTGCTGAGAAGAAATGACAGAACCTTTGTATAATTCTACATTTTCATCATCTGCTCAATCAAAGAATAAATTTATGTATGGACCTAAGAGCAGTGTGCAAGAGCAAAATCCAAGAGTTCTGTCTGTTTGGCAGATTAATCATAGAGCAATTTTGTATATCCATCTATCCATCTATTTGTCTGTCTGTCTATTTATCTATCTATCCATTTATCCATCCATCCATCCATCAATCCTTCATTCCATCCATCCATCCATCCATCCATCCATCCATCCATCCATCCATCTATCTATCCATCTATCCATCCATCCATCCATCCATCCATCCATCCATCCATCCATCCATCCATCCATCCATCTATCTATCTATCTA
>JBBMFX010000080.1:2816221-2830768 GCA_037832545.1 Rhabdalestes septentrionalis | reverse complement strand
ATCCATCCATCCATCCATCCATCCATCCATCCATCCATCCATCCATCCATCCATCCATCCATCCATCCATCCATCCGCCTACCTACCTACCTTTATATCATTTAGATGGATGAATGGATGGATGGATGGATAGGTAGATAGATAGACAGAGAGATAGACAGATAGGCAGACAGACAGACAGACATTTGTCTAACAAGTCCAACAAGGTGTGAATATATTCATATTTTAAAAGCTTCTTCAATAAATGAATGTCCGTATCTTGTTGGATTTGACCTTGTTGGACATCCATTCCATAACCATGGGCAGTAAAATGCAGTAGTAAAGACTTAACACATAAACGTGGATGAACACTATGGACAAATTATTAAGATTCTTGACATTTACCAGCAGGGACTTTCATGACATTGCAATTAAATATATCAAACCATTTTTTATGGAGTTGGTCCCCCCTTTTGGAGTTGGAAGCCTCAACTGTTCTTGGAAGGCTTTCCACAAGATTTGGGATGTTCTTTTGGAATTTGGGCCTAGTAATTCTGTAGCATTTATGAGGTGTTGGACAAAAAGCCCTGGCTTGCAATTGACATTATATTAGCACAGCAGGAGCCACATAGACGCTTTAAGAATGATGTAACCGTAAACATCAAAAACAGGACACACAAAATAGAAGTGGTATGGGGACACCCCTTTTTATGTTGTTCAGGTGTTGCAGCCATGTTCATTGCTAAAACTCAAGCACATAACCATGCAGCCCCCATAGATCAACACAAATCAAAGGTCCATAAAAGGCCAATTTGGATGAGTGTAGAGTGGAGGAATTCCAACAGCATTCACAGAGTCCTTACACGAACCCAACTGAACACCTTAGGGATGAATTGGTAGCGAATTCATTCTCATTTCCCCCTGGTCTTGTTTCCGGTAGCCGCATCACTATAGGCCGACTTGGTAGCATAGCATTTTAAGTTGGAAACTCTAAATCTAAACATCAGCCTGAATGTATGGATGATAGTGCTCTGTGAAGCTCGTCCAACCTTCTGCAATGAAAGAGCACACTGGTGGGTGGAGAATGGATAGGCCGATTAGACCAACAGATATGTGGAAGTGGTTTTGACTGCAATATTTTTCTCATGAATCAGAAACAAAAAAAAACTTTTCATTTGTCACTTTTGAACCGATCCGTTCCCCGGCACAAAGGCGTATCTGCTCTGCTTTGAAGCATTGCTCCCGCGGTTGTTCCAGTAGACCGGATGACCCGTGAATAAGATAACCGAAAACGAAGAAAGAGGTGCCACTTGAGGTTAGCCTGGGGATTTCTCTTCGTGGGCAGACAGATTGTGTAATGCTCGGAGAGCAAAGGTGTGGAGGTGAAAGATCTGGCACAGATACGGGCTCCTGGCCTGCGCTATCTCCAGTGATTCATTTAACAGCGCGTCATGCGTCCATTTTCAATCTTGGTGTCTCCTTGTAAATGGACCATGAAATCATGCCCTAAGTTGGCCTCATTGACAAATGTTACTCAAGACGATCGAGTGTGTGTGTGTGTGTGTATGTGTGTGTGCGAGAAAGAGAGAGAGAGAATTACAAATTTAAAGAAACAGATAGATATGAATAGAGCAAGAGACAGACAGAGAGAGAAAGCATGAGAGAGAGAGAGAGATGGAGAGAAAGAGAGCGAAAGATAGACTCATTTGTTGTGGTTTCCTCTGAAATATAAAATCTTCATATAGTACATATAGAACAATATAACAAATAATTCGGCTTCATTCACCAAAATGTCTTTTAAATTTAAGTCAGGTCAATTCAAGTCAGGTTTATTCATGTGCAAAGGTCATTCAGTGTGTTTTACAGTGATGGAATAAAACTATTATGCAAAAAAATAGTAACATATAAGAACAAAAATATAAAAGAAAACCCTACAAGGATTTCAAGTGCAAGAGAAGTGCAAATATTTAAAAGAAGGTGGAGGAGAACGGTGCCATTTTTAGCACTAAAAGGGCACGAGGTGGGATTTCTTTTTGGTGGAAAAATAAGGACAGAAGGACTGGATGTGTGGGCTCCGTTGCTGAATCTGACCCAAGTGCTGCAGTGCTGCAGAGATGTGTCATTGTATTCTGCCTTTTAAAAAAAAAAGAAAAAAGAAAAGAAATGCTCCTCTCCTACTCTTGGCAGCACTTAGTCTGAGCGGCTGGCCATATATCATTACTGACTGAAGTGCTGTAATGTCAGAGCACATTTCATTGTGTGACCATGTGAAAACTGTTTAAAAAATACAGATAACAGAAAGGGTTGTTTGCAGCCATGCAATAGAAGAACCACTTGTGGTTCCCTCAAGAACCTTCAGTGGAAAAGTGTGAAGATATAAGTGTGAAGACCTTTATAGTGAAAGACTATGCTCATAATCTAAACACTTTGCTTTTTTTAACATTTTGTGGCCAGTGCAGGATTAGCTCCTATTCTGTCTCCAATAAATAGAGGTCATTTGTGTTATAGGTCTATATATTACTCTCATTTTGCTTTAATATATTGTTACAGTGACCTTTACTGTAGGTCTTTACTTTGATAACAGCAATAGAAAAATACTAGGCCTTTTCAGGATTTCATATCTAATGCAATTCTCAACCAGGACACTATAAACTGGTCTTCACGTTATCTGCCTGCACACTCCAGTGCCCTTCCTCAAAGCATTGGCATGATTAAACCTGGTCGTCTGTCAGATCATGTCCATGGAGCCTTCTGCTGGCTGGAATAGAAAGAACATTAGCCTGATTTGCTGCACTTGACACATGCATGACACTGCAAGAAGCGTCCTTTCGGAAAGTTCAAAAGTTCGGTTTTTATGAGTGATATCTGTCTTCTGTTTGAAATGAGCAACTGGTTGTGTCAATGTTTTGTGTTGACTATGCTCAAGTTTGAAATAAACTTGAACCGAGTCTTCAAGCCGGATAGAGAGTCCCTGCTAGTGTAATATTCAGGCACCCCCATACTTTTGCTTGCATAGTTTATATCTGGGGATGTTTATACAACTTGCAGGTGTTTACTTGTTACTTTTCACTGCTAGTCTTTGTAGAAAACAGAGAAACTTCATGTAAACACACTATTATAGAAACAACCACCATTGTAGTTACTGTATTACTGCACTGAACATTTACACCATTTAACAGACACTTTTATACGAAATGAATTTCATTTCCCAACGACAGTCTGTTCCCACAATTTTAGGTTGCCAAGATGTAACACCAGTTCATAAAGAGGTGGGGTGTGTGGGGCAAATAGCCGAGACAGGTCACAGGTCATACTCTTTAATTTTCTGACGTTTGCAAACAATCCGCTCTTGTAAAATAAAATCATCTGGTGACCTAGTGGGTAGGATACTTGGTTTTGTACCAAGAGGTCTTGGGTTCAATTCCAACCTTCCTGAGAAAGACCCTTAAGTTGCTCCAGGGAGACTGTTCTCCTGTATTTGAGGATTGGAAGTCGTTTTGGATAAAAATGTCTGTTAAATGCTGTTATGTATTGTGTAGTATTACAGTAACTACACTGATTGTTGTTCTTTGCAGTCTACAATAGTATCTTCATGATATATGATGTTTCTCTGTGTTCTAGAAAGACTAACAATCAAAAGGCACAAGTATTAAAAACATCGCCATATCTGACACTAGCAGGGACTCTCACAGCCTCTGTTCAAGTTTATTTCAAACTTGAGCATAGTTGAGCAATTTCAAACTTTAGAACCTGTGCACTGTTAGGAAGATTTAAAACTTTCAAACTGCAGAAGAGTTAAGCAAACTCAAACTCAAACTGTAGGACCACTCAGCTCCTAATGCCTATTGATGTGTTTGAACAAGGCTGCAGAATTGAGCAATTTGCTCAAGAGCTTCTTCTGAAAACGGCCATATTTTTATCTCAGTCTGTCGCAATGAGTTGTTGTGGAAACTTCAGAATGAGATGATGTGACAACTCCTGCATTGCTTGATGTAATCACAGCCTTTTTCATCCGACAGGAACAACACAGCTGTGAACTCCAAAGTTATTGCAGTGACGGTGAGACCAGAGCCCAGAGTGACTGAAGCTCAGCTGGAGATAGAACTAGCTCACCTTACCAATGTAAGTAGCTCTTCTGGGCCCAAACTGCATTTACATCTTCACCTTTTGAACTGTTAGAACTCAGAGCATGTTAGGAAAAACAAATATAAACAAATGTAAATCAGTCTAGAACTGGTGTTTGTTCTCCTACACACTTGCCGTTTGCTGCTCTTTCTCTCGGCCGCTCTCCGGACCCCCTCCCTTTGCGGGATTTCCCCACCCACTTGTGGGCGGAGACTATCCTGAAACTTTTTCCGGGTTCAAAAATCTTGTTTATTTTCTGTTTGTTTCTAAGTTCTAAAATGTGTGTTCTTTTTGTTCTTTGTGGGTTTTTGTGTGTGACACAATTGAAAAAATTGTAGTGGTTATTATTATTGCCTCAAGCATCAACACAAACTGGGTGAACTTCCATATATGGAGTTGTTTGGCCATGTGACGACAAATCACCATTGCTTGTGGATCCGTGCCTTTGGTGTTCTAAGGGTTTAAGCCACTTCTTATGAATACAAAACACATCATCCAATATGGACTGTATACATCACCTTATTTTCATCATTCTTGCTGAATTTTTTGGCAGCCACAGCTTGCCAGTAACTTTGTCGACACGAGCAAATGTGCCGGGTGCCTGACACCGGGATTTTATAATGCCATGCATGGCAGTAGAGCAGGTCTAAATGGAGAAGGAACAGTGACTCAACCACAATGACAAATGGCAGCATTGCGTTGCCAAATCCTAAAAATACGCCCATCCGTTCTTCCTCGTTTTTATGAGCCTGTTAATACGCGAAAGCAAATGCGCAGTGATTAGCCCAAAAGACAATCCTTTTTATGGATCACATGTGTAGTATTTATCCCCTTTCCATTATAAATGAGATTATCTACTCCCCCAATCGAAGTGTCCAATAGCTCGCCTTGTAAATGACGTAATAGGCAATCAAACCTTCATAGTTTAGAAAGCAGTGCCATTTAGCAAATTGGCCTTTTAAGCAGCAAGCTACAAAAGGACAGATTAGGAAACAGTTCAAGGGAATTTCAGCCAAGATCCGGGTGCGGATTCTCCCACCCCCCACCCGACTTGGGGAATTGTTTGGTCAACAGAGAGGACTCTACCGCAATGGCAGCGCCATACGTTTTAAAGCTCCTTAATCAACAAACAAAAGGGAGTAATTGGTTCGATAATTAATTTACCACTGCCTGCAGTCGCTCCTCACCATAAAGTGTCAGGAGAGCGGGCCGGGGGGGTGTGGTCAAATAATTACACAGACAGATCTCTTTACAAACCCGGTCTTTTCCCCTTATCTCCGAGATAAAAGGAGCAGCGTGTGTGGCGAGATACAAGCCGCCAGAATGCCAGCCATTTGAAATTAGCATTGTTCAACACACAGTGCTACTTAGTAGGCGTTTAATCTCCTTGTTGCCGGGTCTTACGGAAGGATCATTTGGAGACTACATGTTTCTGCAATTTAATGATGAAATAATGATGAAAAAAAACTTCTATGAAAGTCTAACGAAGGCCGTATTTGTGAAAAAATGGTTTTGTTTTGTCTTGCAGGGTACGATGAACCCATTTTGTGTACTCTGGGACAACTCCATCATGTAAGTGCGATTTCGTTGTTCTTCTTCCTGCAAATGTGCTTGTGTTTTGTATATTAAAGTATGTCCATTTGTGGACGCCGGTCCCATATGATTTTGACAGCCTGCAAATAGGATATATGAAAAATCTGAAGCAGTGTATCCATGGAAACTCAAAGCTGCCACCTGACAGACAGCTTGAAACCCGAGCAGCGGGCGAGTTCGTGTTATTTTAAGCGAATACGGTGAAACGAGAAGTGTTTCAGCCTGCCGCCTAATAAATTAGCACATTTCATCAAGTTCTTTCTATGCTTGTACTTTCCATTAATAGCGTTTCATAATAGAGGAGGCTTTTCTCAGATGTACAGTCTAACCTTTTTAACCTTAATCTGAATCTTAGTCTGTATTTGTAATGCACCCCTAATAAAAAAGAATGCACTAAATTGACATGATTTCACAATTGATATAAAAAGGTACCACACTGCAATAAGACTGTCATTATAAAGGGTTTATAAATGATTTATAATCAGGTTGTTAATGAGATTGTTGACAGTTTATGAATCTAACATTTTGTCAAGATAAGCAAAATGTGAGATCTGAGATCTTGCCCAATAGTGAGCTATAAAAATGCTCTTTGATGATTTATAAACTGTCTACAACCTAATTAACAACCTGATTACAAATCAATCATTAACCCTTTATAAGGCTAATCTTATCATAAAGTGGGACTAAAGAATATCAATAGAAATGTTGTAGTTTTTAAGTGACATTTGTCACAGATCTGGCTCCAGGTTGTCCAAAGTGAGTAAAAATATGCAAACTATGTTGATCCAGGATCAGCCACCTTTTAAAGCTGATCTATGGTCTTAGATTTTAAATGGAGCCATTAGGACCAATGTTACTAGTCTTAGACTGCCATAAAAGGGCAACTTCCTCTCCCTCTCCCTTCTGTGTGGGTGCCTGAGGATAATTGCCCCAGCTCACAGAGGAGTGAGGAAAGTCTATAAGAGTGAAATTTAGATAAAAGGGACAAATCCCTGAACAGCAAGAGGCAATAGATCCAGCCAAGACTTAATTACTTCGCCTTGCTACAGAAAAAGAGAGGAGGAGCACATATTATGCTAGTAAGTACTAATATTTGGTGGCTTTTAATGGCTCTTTGTAGATAGATACTAAGATAAAGGCAAGGGGCTATTGAATAGTCTATCGCATAAATATTTCAGAAGTTAATGTATTTTTTACAATCAGCTACACATTAAGGTAAAGCAGGTTATTTACTTGTATAAAATCCTGTCCTCGTTTATCCACATGTGAATTATAAGCAGAATAAATGAATCATCACATTTCTCTGCATTTAATTAGAGGAATTATTTCCTCTCTCCCCGGCAAGATGGGCATGCTCGGGTTTTATAAAAAAGCTTTCATAACATCAAAGATGTGGCAGGAGAGATAACAAGAAACAATCTCAGCAGTGTCGCTTTGTGTCAGACGCAGATATTTGGTGGGCCCCTCCATGGACTGTTTTATTTCGAATTTCATTTGGGATTGGCAGTAACTCGCTCATTGTTCTCCAATCTGCTATTAATGGAGTGCGCCAGTCTTGCGACCTGATCCGGTATCGATGGGCTCCGTGGTAGACGTGTTCTCTGGAGATGTTCGTCAGGTTCGGGCCAGTCAGTTGGAGCTCTGGAGGCGAGCCACCTGCTATGCTCGAAATATTTTCAGCTCCATGCACTCATGCACTGAGAAACATTTGGTTGCAGCCTGATTTCCTTTTAACACGTCCAAGTTGAGTTACCATTCCGCTTTACATTATTCAAATGCAATAACACATTCACCAGTAGAGAACTGTGACTGTTAGAGCTAGTTTAATAAGCTATTTGACTATTCAGGCCTTAGGTTTGGGCCATTCGTTTAAGGACCCAGAATCAGAAACCTGTATTGATCCAGGAAGAAATTGCTACGACTGAACAGACAGACAGAGACACAGATACAAGAACAATTAAAAATGCATAGACTAAATGAATCCAATAAAACCTCAAAATCAATATCTATGCTAAATACAAACATGCTGTGTATAAATACTATAATTCAGTAACTGTCAGTGACAGTCAAGGAAATTACTAATAAAACAAATGGTGGTCATGAGTCTGTTATTGTGAATAGAGATTAGTAGTAGATCAGCAATATTGACATAAGTAGTGATTTGCATGGTAAGACTACTGCACATAATAAGATATTGCACATAATGCTTTAGCACCCAGTAAGTACAATACACAATGTTGCACATAGACTGTTGCACATCATGGCACAATTATTCTTCTAGTGAGACACACAATGAAATTTCACAAGAAAGTGCCAACAGGACATTACACCTCGGTAACAAGGTTAAATTCTGCTTGCAATCCTATAGGATTTCCAAACATAGTTAGCACTAAGCTAACAGTAATGCACAATTGGTTGCAGCTTCATTTATTTTGTTATACAAAGAAGTTACTGCTTTGTTCGACATTATTTCAGTGCAAATACACATTTACCTGTAGGCAACCACCTACACACTAAGGCAAACTTCTGTATTAGCAATAAGCTAACAGTAATGCACGTTTTTGACAGCTCAAACATGGGCATTTGAAGTTTTTTTTAAATTATTATTTTATCAGAAGGTTCTAGCAAACACATTAACATACATGTAGTGTCTTACCAGTAGCTAAGCGATAAGAAGCTGGCAGGTCAAATCTTTGTCATCGCCATGTTTCCACTGTTCATTTATTGTAATGTATTCTGTAAAACTGGCACACATCCATAGAAAAGTAGATAGTGAGGGTTTCTGTATCAATGTCTGCCATACTGCTTTCCATTTCATTCTCTGTATAAATTTTCCCCCTCCTCTGCCCCATTTTGAAAATTGAATATGGTCTGTATTTAATCTTAATAACTCTCAAATATGAAAATTGCACTGTGCTTCTGTGGCGGTACAAGCAAAGCGAGAGCGCAGGCTCTCTCACTCTCCGCACTCCGATAGATAAGAAAATAGAGAAAGCACATTTAGCCAATTCAATTTTTATTGAATCGGGGGCCACACAAGTCGAATTTCAACTACCGGAATGGATTTGAGCCTGACGTTATAATTGAAGCTGGCTTACAGAGAGAGAGAGAAAGAGAGAGAGAGAGAGAGAGAGAGAGAGAGAAAGAGAAAGATGGAGAGAGAGAGAGAGGCTACATGGGTCTCTGGGATTGTATCATGTTTGCCATTCAAGAAAAAAAAAAGAACTGCCATTGCCAGTGGCTCCATATAATACGGAGTGTATTCATGATGTGTATTTATGATCTTGGCTGTTTAGTCCCCTAATCTGCTTGCCTCATTATTTATGTGTACACATGTTTGGTAATTAATTTGTTCACTAACGTATTTACTTGCCGCACGAAAAACAAAATTGGTCAGGGCGAGCAAACAGACGCAAAACACGACCACACAACCCGTCCTCCTGTGTGAGTCGTGACTGTGCATGCTTTGAAAGTTTCTCACAATTAAAACCCTCTAATATTTTCTCAAATAATATAAATAAATACGACTGATCAGTACGCTGTGCAAAATTAAGGTGCCAAGAAGGGTTCTTTGGAGCGATGCTATGGGAGACCTTTGTTTTTCAGAGGGACCGTTCAGTAGAGGCTCCTTCAAGGAGTGTTTCGGAGAGAGATTTAAACTGAAATGTCTAAAGAACCTCCATAAGCACAACTTCTCTACCAGTTTCAAGTTTTTTATTAAAACTGTTAGTCAAAACTTACTCAAGGTGCAATGCATGGAAAGAATATTGGGACACACCAATTCAGATGACACCTGACTTCAAGTGAGGGATAGTCTTACTGCTTCAACAGACCAAGACATTTTGGACAGTGCGATTCTTCCAACATTGTGGACACAGTTTGGGAAAGAACCTTTTCTATTCCTGCATGACTGTGTTCAAGAGCACAAAGCGAGCTCCATAAAGACACGGCTGGATGAGTTCAGTTTGGAAGAAAGCCTTCCAATAAGTGTGGAGGCTATTATAGCTGCTAAGGGAGGATCAACTCCACATTAACGCCTATGGATTTGAGTGCAGTGTCATTAAAGTCTCTGTTGGTGTAATGTCAGGCGTCCCAATACTTTTGTCCATGTAGTGTGCTTGTACAATTCTCAACCGTGGTTGTACTTTTTAAGTTGCATTGACTGCATACAGCTTGTTCCGACTCAAGGCTGAATTTTTTCTTTGCTACCATGCAGCACCTTTATATGCACCTTTTCCAAGAGCATTGGCTTGTATACACATGAAAACATATTTAATTGATCTAGGACTAAGGTACATAAAGCTCCTTTAAACAAGTTCCTCATACATGCCATTGCATTAATTTATCAAAACGGAAGCACCATGCATTGAGAGGTTCTTCAGTGAGCCAGTAAAGGTCCACTGGCAGTTTTTGGTGCTTTCATATGCACAAATGTAATCGTTTCTGGAGGTAAAAACAGTAAAAAATAAAGAAATTTTAGTAGGCAGAGGTGACCTAATATGCTGAGATGGCATATTTCCTGGCATGGGTCTTGAATTGTTCAGAGTGGATCCACTACCATATTATTGTGAACTGAGATGAAGTCCAAAACTAAACCATCTCGGAAAATAAGATGTGGAAATGGAAAGCGAATATTTTTAGAAATGAGATGAACTATGAGACTGCTCGCTTGCCGTCGTGGGGCACCTGTAGCCTGTGATAGAACGAATGCAATCTCAGTAGATAAAACCACCTCATTTGGAGGCTATTTGTTTCCACTGAGAACTGATGGATGACGGCTGTGGCACTGAGACATCGATCAGCTGTTACCGTTCTGTCCCGTCATCACTTCTAGCAAAGGCAAGTGAATTATTCAAAAGCATACTGATAGGAAAGAAAGTACTGGTGAGCAATTTCAACATGGATTAATAAATGACTGTGTGCCGTGGAGGTATGGAGAGCAGCGGGAAGTTTGCTGTGTTCGTTGGTGCAGAGATCTACCCGAAGAGAACCATTGTTTTTAGGCTAATTGCTATTTGCTGCATCCAAAGCTCATGGGCAATAATGTTAATGTGTTTCCCTATACTTAGTAAAAACCAATTAACCAGAAACAGACTTATAATGCTTTCTCCTTCTTTCTTAGTAGAATTTGGCTTAAACACACTTATAAAAAGTCAACGGACAGGCTTTTGAGTGAACAATGGTACTTTCAATGGGTTTTCTGTTATGTAAAAGTTAAAAAATGTGTTTTGGAACCCGAGCATGCCGAAGCACAACAAGTGCTAAATTGATGTCATACAGCAAAATGGCTAATTATATGAATGTTCTTCCAGTTTGTGTTGATGCTCGAGAACCAAATAGAACCAAAAACATGCAATAAAAAATGGTGTCACATAAATTCCCCTAAAGAACAAAAACACAGTCCTTTTATTTTATGTGTTAGAAACAAACAGAAGATTTTGAAATCATCAGAACTTTCAGGATAGTCTCCGCCCACAAGTGGGAGGGGAAAACCCACAGAGGGAGGGGCTCCGGAGAGCGTCCGAGAGAAAGAGCAGCAAACACCAATTTTAGACTAATTTACACCATTTACGCCTAAAATCAGATTTTACTGAAACACTCTGAGTTCCAAGGGTTAACTTATGTGACAGCAGTTTGGGATTTCGTAGTCGAAGTAACAGAGGGAGGGCATAATTATTTGTAAACCTCCTACTTAGCCCACTTCCCTTGGTCATGTGGACAGGTTTGCATGCATAGTGCCTCTGTACTGCGAAGTGTTAGCACTTCCCTTGTTGTCTGTTGGTAAAACATTGCCTTTACAAATAATTGTGACTGTGGATCCACTCTAAAACAATCAAGACACCTTGAAACGATACAGCTAACTCAGCACATAAGCCCAAAACTTTCTACTGAAATTCCTTTCTCTTTACATTTCCTGAAAGCTGTTGATTGACAATGTGTCAATGAAGGTTCCAAACCTTGTGAAACCAGTGCATTACTTAGTACCACATTTGGAACCAAATAAGTAAGAGCATGGCATCTACCTCTTTTACTAAAAATACATCAAGTTCAGTCTTACTCAAAGCAGTAGTGTAGCCATATAAATACTTTTCTATGAGGGTTATCTATTTACAGTGAGCAGAAATTTTAATATATGGTTAGAAATGGGCATTGTGGCTATATTTTCTTTTTTCAGATACTGTTTCTTCTGAAAAGCATTCCTGAGCATATAGTGAATCATTAGCTATTGAATCAGTGGATGATGCTTTCATTTGTTTAAAGAATCACATGTGCAAGTGTCAAGAACATTCTTAAAGAATATAATGTAGTGGTTCTAGATCTATTAAAGATTTTCCTGTGCAACAAACACTCTAACAAAAAAGTTTCTTTGAGCAATGTCATACAACAACCCCTTCTAGTTTCTTTAAATCAACATTTTGAGAAAAAAGATTTGAGACTCTTTACAGATTTGTCTTAGATCCTGAAAAGGTTCTTCCAAATGTTTACCTCAAAAATCGTCTATTGAACGGTTTTTAAGGAACAAAACCTGGTCGTTCTATGGCATCATGAATAGAATCTTTAAGAAATAAAAATCTTTTTTTTATCAATGCTATTGCATTGCTTGTAGAGATAATTAGATACATGTAAAGGCAGTGAGAATTGAGTAGGGAGGAGAACACAGCATTGAGAAAACTTTTTTTTTTTTTGGACATGGTCTACATTTTACAAATACATCATGAAGTCCATGCAATGGCCTTTTAACAAAATATCACTCTAGGCAATTTCTCCATGCTCTATGTGTCACCTTGCCCTAACCATACCAATGTAGCTGTGTGATATTTGTGAGATCTCCAAAGGGACGTACCCTTTTGAAATGGAGATCATGTTAAATCTCCTCACCTTAGGTCTTACATGAATGGCTATAATAGCTATAACATTCTGGGTGAAAACTTTTTCACACCCTTTTCATCTTAAACATATAGAAGCCAAAAAGGATTCTATGAAGCATTACCAGTGAAACCCCCTAAAGTGGGAGTTCCTCACAAAAAATTCAGTAGGTGATGCATAAAAGTAATTTTATTTTTTTCTTTTATCCAAATAACACGAAGCAAATATGTAACCGTGTCTGTATGGATTATCTAGTTACATTTTTGTAGATGATTGTGTTAGAAATTGGCATTGTGGATATATTTTCTTTGTTATAATACACTTTTCTGAGAATTTTGCAAATATCACCAGATACTATATTATTAAAAAATATATTATCAAATTCTGTATTTATTCTTTTTGTCCGTACCAGCTTATGAAACATCAGAAAAGTGAAATACTGTGATAGATATCATGTGTAAAGATAGTCTTGTGGTGTTATATTTATTTTAATAATACACATGCATAATTTCAACATTAGCTAAGGTTTAGTGGAAGATATTGACTAATGTCAAATTCCATGTCAAGTATCATAAAATATAAGATATAACAAACAATGTCAAGGAGCCCCTGGAAATACCCCATGGACTCCACAAAAAGAAATATGGACCTAAAGAACCTGTTAGTGGGCGATTATTCGAAGAAGCATAAACAAACAATATGATTTGTGAACATATTTAGAATTTAAAGAACCTTCCCATAATGTAAACTTTCTGCACCCATTACATGTTTTTTCCTAGAAATCTACATCTAAGCCAGAAACCTAGGAACCTTTGAAAGTGTGCATGTCATCTGTGTGCAGCATAGAAACTGTGCTGTCTAGAAAAGTGTGTCATGTAGAAAAGTGTGCTATATAGAAAAGTGTGCTATATAGAAATATGTGCCATATTTAAATGTGTGCCATATAGAAAAGTGTGCTATATAGAAAAATGTGCTACATAGAAAAGTGTGCTATATAGAAAAACATGCTACATAGAAAAGTGTGCTGTATAGAAAAGTGTGCTAAATAGAAAAGTGTGCTATATAGAAAAGTGTGCTATATAGAAAAGTGTGCTATATAGAAATGTGTGCTATATAGAAAAGTGTGCTATATAGAAAAGTGTGCCATATAGAAAAGTGTGCTATATAGAAAAGAGTGCTATATAGAAAAGTGTGCTATATAGAAAAATGTGCTACATAGAAAAGTGTGCTATATAGAAAAACGTGCTACATAGAAAAGTGTGCTGTATAGAAAAGTGTGCTATATAGAAAAGTGTGCTAAATAGAAAAGTGTGCTATATAGAAAAGTGTGCTATATAGAAATGTGTGCTATATAGAAAAGTGTGCTATTTAGAAAAGAGTGCTATATAGAAATGTGTGCTATATAGAAAAGAGTGCTATATAGAAATGTGTGCTATATATAAAAGTGTGCTATATAGAAAAGTGTGCTATATAGAAAAGTGTGCCATATATAAATGTGTGCCATATAGAAAAGTGTGCTATATAGAAAAGAGTGCTATATAGAAAAGAGTGCTATATAGAAAAGTGTGCTATATAGAAAAGTGTGCTATATAGAAATGTGTGCCATATAGAAAAGTGTGCTATTTAGAAAAGTGTGCCGTATAGAAAGTGTGCTATAGAAATGTGTGCCACATAGAAAAATGTGCTATATAGATAAGTGTGCTATATAGAAATGTGTGCTATATAGAAATGTGTGCTATATAGAAAAGTGTGCTAAATAGAAATGTGTGCTATATAGAAAAGTGTGCTATATAGAAAAGTGTTCTATATAGAAAAGTGTGCTATATAGAAAAGTGTCCCATATAGAAAAGTGTGCTATATAGAAAAGGGTGCTATATAGAAAAGTGTGCTATATAGAAAAGTGTGGTATATAGAAAAGTGTGCTATATAGAAAAGTGTGCCATATAGAAAAGTGTGCTATATAGAAAAGAGTGCTATATAGAA
>JBBMFX010000080.1:2805662-2816121 GCA_037832545.1 Rhabdalestes septentrionalis | reverse complement strand
GTGCTATATAGAAAAGAGTGCTATATAGAAAAGTGTGCTATATAGAAATGTGTGCTATATAGAAAAGTGTGCCATATAGAAAAGTGTGCTATATAGAAAAGAGTGCTATATAGAAAAGTGTGCTACATAGAAATGTGTGCTGTATAGAAAAGTGTGCTATATAGAAAAGTGTGCTATATAGAAAAGTGTGCCATATAGAAACGTGTGCTATATAGAAAAGAGTGCTATATAGAAAAGTGTGCTATATAGAAAAGTGTGCTAAATAGAAAAGTGTGCTATATAGAAAAGTGTGCCATATAGAAAAGTGTCATGCAGAAAAGTGTGCTATTTAGAAATGTGTGCCGTATAGAAAAGTGGGCTATAGAAATGTGTGCCACATAGAAAAATGTGCTATATAGAAAAGTGTGCTATATAGAAATGTGTGCCATATAGAAATGTGTGTCATATAGAAATATGTGCCATACAGAAATGTGTGCCATATAGAAAAGAGTCATATAGAAATGTGTGCCATATAGAAAAGAGTCATATAGAAAAGTGTGCTATTTAGAAAAGTGTGCTATATAGAAATGTGTGCCATATGGAAAAGTGTGCACTATGGACAAGTGTGCAGCACAGAAATTTGTGCAGTGTAGAAGAGTTTACAGTGTAGAATAGGAATAATATAGTGTGCCGTATAGAAAATTGTGTAGTATAGGAAAGTATGTAATAAAGAAATGTCTACAGTGTAGAAACATAGAGAAAGGTGTGCCATATACATATGTGTGTAGTATAGAAACATCTGCTGCACAGAGAGGTCTGCCATATAGACAAGTGTACAATAAAGGAACATGCGCGATATGGAAAAGTGCGGTATAGAAAAGTGTGCAGTGTAGAAAGGTGAAGTGAAGAGCTGGTCCCATTTCTACAGATTATATTTCTTTAGATATTGCTCCAATACGTTTTTACATGGCAAAATCTAAGATGGAGACTATAGGCCCTCCTTATTCCAGGTTTTCCTATGTAAAATGTCCTTGGGTCATATATATGTCTAGGGAGATATTATTATTAATGTATTCCTGGTGTCTTACTTGATCTCATGCTGTTGGCTATTGATTAAGTGAGATTAAATGAATTTCCATCTCAGAGGCCATAAGTGTCTGCATCTACATTCTGCTGGCTCCTTCTTGTACACTGGCATTGACAACATAATAGATTGAATGCAGACTTCCTAAAGAATGAGGCTTGTCAGTGTTTACAGAACTCAGCCATGTAGGCAAGCACATGAATGCTGCATAGCTGTTCTATCAGCATGGCTTTACTGACAGCGTCCTTTATAAGGTGGATGAGTGAACGCTTTCGACTGTTTGATACATTGAACACTGATTTGCTAGTTAACGCAGCACATCCATGATGTTTACAGCATGGACCTGTTGTTACTGATGTCAGGGAGCTGTGGCCTGATTATGTGCAATCATTTAAACATGCATGACAACATGAAATAGAAAATGTTTGTTTCTTTTTTAAAGAAATCCATACCTGAGGCTAAGCACCCATAATGGACCCATATTATGGAGAATTTCTCTTTCTTTTGTTTTCAATTAAAGAGCTTGATGCTGTGCATAAACATTGCTTCAACATAAACACTGCCAGCATTTAGCAGATGCTTTTGTCCAAAGCAACTTCCATTCCCTAACTACAGGGGGCAGTCTCCTTGAAGCAGGAAATCAGTTTTAATGGCCAAGTATACTTGCATATACAAGGAATTTGATTTTGGTAGTTGTTAGCTCTCTGTAGACATGACAATAGACATATGGTAATATACATTCAGTGTGTAAAGGTACCATAGGTACATACTGTATAATAAACACAACAATACACATGTGTGCACATATGAGACATAGTTAAGAAATTATGCAAAGTAGTGCAAATATAATGGTGCAAGAGTAGTAGTGCAAAAATAAATAAATAAATAAATAAATAAATAAATGAAGGGTCTTGCCCAGTTGTTGTCTGCTGAAGGTAAGATTCAAACCCATGACCTCCTGGTCCAGAGGCAAATATCCTACCCTCTAGGCCTCTACCACCCCAAACCAGTCTGTATCATGCATATAAGTGAACTAAGGTGCTAAAACCAGCTAGTTTTATGTGGTTGTTTCTTTTATGTCACATGTTGCCAACCATCAAATCTGCAGCAGTGTAGCTCCTCCCACTCATGTGGAAGTTATAATTAAGTGTTTCAGTCCAAACTGCGTTATTTGAACAAGGCAGCCAATCAGATCAACGCTCTTTTACTTATATCAGTCTCAAAGGCACAGTAACAAAAACAGGCAGTTTACTGGTTTCAGCCTCTAGATGATTAAAAATAAAGTTGGCAGAAAGGCTTCTTTAGAGCAATGCCTCAAACAAACTACATTTGGGTCCCTAAAGGTCTTTTCATTAAGGTTTCATGAAGAAGCATTGTTCTTTTTCAAAATTTCAAAGAACCCCCAAATAGTACAAAGACTTTATAACTGTTTCAGGTTTTACCTAGGACCATTTGTCCAGGCAGGAATCATCTGGGAACATTTATGTTGATGAAGCTTCCATAGGGAGGCCCTTTAAACCTTTTAGTTTCCATTTCTCATTTGCAAAAATGGATCTTTATGGAACCATCCATTGGACTCAATAAGGTGGTTCTCCTCAAGAATCGCTTCTAAGATGAATGTGTCCCATAGCAGGAGGCTCTTCAGTCATGCAATCAATCATGAATCGATGAAGACATCAGTAGTGATGGCCCCACTGACTTGAGCTTGAAAGTAGTGCTAATGTAGTTTTATCTTCTTCTCTCCTTTTGTTGTCCTTGCGTGCCCTCCCTTCTTCTGCTGCTCCTCATGAGGGAGTGGTGAGCCAAGAACAGTCTAATTACATATCCAAATGTAGTCAGAATAGCCAAATGTAATTAAAGGTTGTCACACTGTTAAACGTTAAGTAGTGGAGTGAATTACTCGAGACACAAGATCACCTTGCATACAAGAGGATTAGGATGTAATTACTGCAGCCTTTTATTTAATATTTTTTTTGCTTTCTTTAATTAGTCAATTAGTAAATTATTTGTTGTTCGGAGATAGCTTATACAACGGACTCATGTAGAATATCTTGACCCTGTTTGTAATTGTTTTTTATCATGAAATTAAGTCTATTTCAATCCTTAGAACGTGAGTATCCGTGCCAGAAGCACAACAAATGGTTAATTCAATTTGTCATCATTTGGCAAAACAGCCCTTTATATCTCTTAAGTTCCTCTCATTGGTGTTGATGCTCGAGGTGTCAGACGTCATGCTGAATTAGCGCAGTGTTTCATACTGTAATTAAAAAACATGTAAAAATAAAACCAACCCCAATTTTTTAAAGGACATCACACGCAAATGACTAGAATGAACAGAAATGAACGCATTTCTTTTATTGTAGGTTTTACCAAAAAAGAGAAACAACAAGCTCTTTGAACCCAGGAGAACTGTCAGGATAGTCTCTGCCCACAAATGGGTGGAGAAACCCCACAGAGGGAGGGGCTCCAGAGAGCGTCCGAGAGAAAGAGCAGCAAACGTCGGGTGTGTAGGAGAGCAAATACCAGTTTTTACACCATTTATATTTACTTGAATCAGATTTTACTAATACACTCAGAGTTCTTTAAGCTAAAGAAGGATAGAACCCAAACAGAGATTAATCCTGTTCGAATTTCACCTAAACCAACTCACGTCTCACCCACGCACAATTACTCATAAAAGCAATTATAAATGGGTGTTTGCATGCATAAATTGCTAGCGATGAGTCAGTGTCCTTGCTTCACAACAATTCATCATTTAGGATTTAGACCTGACTCTGTAGTTTAGGGGAACACAACCAGGGTCCTGGAGGGTCCAGCACAGTTTGGTGAATTTCCTGCTCCATGACTCCACAAATAATCTGCCCCAATTAGGGGCAACTGCTGCTTAAAGCTCCAGCGGAATTTGTTTTTCCTGTTCCTGTTGTTTTTTGAGCAACAGACTCTCAGTTTCTATTCCAATAAAATTACATTTATGGGCACTTTGTGATACCAACTCTGTTAGTCGTAGATAGCTTATCTGTCAATAATCTTGTTCCTGAAGGTCTTCTCTTGTTATTAAACCCCATAAAGACTGTCTTTTCTTTCTCTATGGGTCGACCTGAAGAGGATGGGCTCCCCTTTTAAGTCTTGGTTCCCCTTGAGGTTTCATATCTCCTCGTCTCTGTCGCCCCTGGTGTACACACTAGAGGCTTGGACCTGGACGCAGTTAAGCTGTTTTGTAACAACTGGGTTGTACAAAGCCCTAAATAAATGAATTGAATTTAATTTGAAAAAATTATTACAATATGTATTCAAGCTTCAGCACTATGGACAGTGATGTTTGAAGAGTCCTTGCCGTGTAAAAATTTAAGTTTGATCTGTTAAAGTTCTAGGAGTCATTAACCTACCAGTCCATTGAGTCTACACATGGAAATTAAGGTTTAAAACCAGCAGCATAGTTTCTCTACTGAATTGGTAGAATGTATTACTTTTTGTGATTTCAGGCTCTCTTTTAAACTGTGAAATGAGTAAAGAGCATTTGAACAGTGTAAAATTCTCTCTCTGTATTTGATGCATTCACCAAGCAAAGCAGCGGGCAGCCAGGAACACAGCACACAGGGAGCAGTTTGTTGGGATGTGTAATCTTACTCAAGTGTACCCTAGTGGCGCCCCTGGCAGTCCTGGGATTCAAACCCAATCACAGGGGCAGCTCCCTAACCACCAGGCCACCAGACACCCCTAAGTTGAGATTTCCAAATTCTAATCTTCTGTCTTTTTAGCACTAAAGCATCTATTCCATATTTGTATACATTTATAAAGGAGCTTTTTTGCAATCTTAACAAGGTTCATATTATGACTTCCATCTGCAGTGTGGGTGCGCTGCGCTCTGTGTGGGTGGACTAGCCTCTAGGGTTTTTTGCCCCATCCGCGTGCTGCTGACCACCCCTCGATCCCCTCCTGTCGCTCTCTCGCTGCAGTGAGGCTGAAGAAGCAAACCGGTTGGAGCATGTCCGACCCTCACAAAAAGAAGCCAAATATTTTGACAAGCCAATACAGATGTCTCCTGAGAAACAGCCAAGCCAGACAAACAGGCCTTTAAAAGAAGGAAAAATCCAACAAGGCAACCTCACAATCACTAAATGGTTCTTAACCCTTGGAACTGTATAAGTAAAATCTGATGTCAGTAAATGTGAATGGCGTAAATAAGTTTAAAGCAGGTGTTTGTTCTCTTAAACACTGCTTGCTACAGTGGGTGGTGACTATCCGGAAAGTTCTCCCAGGTTCAACGATCTTGTGTTTTTTCTGATGTGTTTTTAAAACCTAAAATAAAAGAATTGTGTTCATTTTTGTTCTTTATGTTCATTTGCATGCGTCATCATTTAAAAAACCCCAGCAGTGTTTATTTTAATTATTAAAGGTATTTTTAAGTACAATAACTTTGGTTCTATGTGACTTGGGAAAACCAAACAAAGCTCAGCATGAACTCAAAGAGTAGGAACTTCCATATAAGGAGCTGTTTGGCCATAAGGTCCTTTAAGGAACCAACATGGGTCTTTTTGATAATGAGTATTAAATGACATTGCTGACGTTTAGAATAAAACTGTCCATCTTTTATTCCCCATGCTCATTAATTCTCAAGAATTTGTAGATGGTCCAAATTTTTGCAGTAGCTTTGGTTTCGGAGTGTGCAGATTAGCGTTGTGGCGAAAATGTGGATTATTTTGAGGATGGACTTTGTTGGTTTTTTTATTTTTATAACAGCTCATTTGGTTTCAGAACTGGCTGCAGTTAACAACAAGTGTTTGTTGTTTTGTTGCTGGAATTTTTTTTTTTTCTGTGTCGTAATTACAAAAACCCTTCTGAACACCTTACTGCTGAGCTAAAATTTCTGCACCGCATCTTCGCCTACATGGTGTGATTAGTTTGTGAGATTAAGTGTGACAAATGTGTTCAGATCACAGGTTGTGGATGGTGTAGAATTTCCAATTACGGGCCGTTCATTAATTGTGATCATTAGTTACCAGTTTATTCCATTGCCTGGTTTCTCCACTGAGTTAAAATCTTATTCTTGCTGTGTTGGGGCAACGATAGTGCTGATCTCTGTTGAGACTGGGAACTTGTGGAATCAGTATTTACTCCTTTCTGTTCTAGAGATCAGCTGAACCCTGCCAACTCTGAAAACTCCTACAGTGTACTTGGCACTGATTCTAGGAAAGCCGAAGATGTAGGATCCCTAACAGGGAGGTTTTTCCATGTTCAGGTTTCTTTAAATAACCATTCTTCAGTAGGAGAAGTGGTCCAGGAACGCTTTGTAGCACTTTGATTTGAAACCCATGGGTTTACTAAATCAGCTGATTTCATTTCCATACTAGAAACCAGAATAGTCTATGTGTAAAAAAGATCCAGTGGAGATCTGCTGAATTAGTTATACCTCAGACTGAGTTAAAGAACTGAACATTTGGTCCAACACTAGTGGAAAAAGATCTTGTAGAGATCTACTGTATTAGTTAGACCTCTGTGGGAGTTATGGGACTGAAGATTCGATCCAACACCTGGACTACCAATGATTAAAAATGGAAACTGGGTCCCTTGTAACATTAAAAGTTAAGAAATGCAACTTATACTTTCTTCCTGAGACTTGTTTTCGTCATACCCCCAAAATAGAGAGATAATAATAATAATGTCCAAGGTGTTTTTCTTTCTTTCGTTCGTTCGTTCTTTCTTTCTCTTTGCTTGCCAGCGAGGGAGGAAAAAACGGGCCGCTACCATCCAGTATTTTACGAGGGGTGGTGGTGGTGATGGTATTCGCGAGTCTCTGAAGAAATAAATAAACAAATAAAAAGACGCTGAACGATGCAAAAGCCCCCTCTCAGGCGAAGCCGTTTTGTCTGCACGTGTGAGAAGAAGCGACATTAAATAAAGGGAATATTGTGCGTTTTTCGCGCGTCGTGCTCGACGGGCCCTCCCCCTCCCGATTTCCTCCTCCCCTCCCTCCACCCCCCCCCCCCTTCTCCACAGCGCCCCCTTCCCCTCCACCCGCACCAGCGAGAGGGAACAGTATCAAATCTGATGCCGTCCACCGCTTTTTTCGTGCTAAATTAGAGTAGGAAAAGAGACAAAAAAAAGAAGAAAAATCATAAGAATACACAGAAGAGGGACACAAATAAAGACAGAAAGAGAGAGGAGGAGGAAAAGCGGGATCGAGTCCGAGTCGTGCCTGTTTGGTGTTGTTTGTGAGTACCGCGAGGCATTTTTTCTCAAATTTTCTTTATAATAAGGAGTGGGGTCGGTGTTCAGTGTGAGTGTCGCTATGTGGACCAACTGGAATTGGCCGTTTCAGCACCAGTAACGTGGACAGCTCCTCTCATCTCCTCTCCTCTCTGCTCGCGTCTCGCCTCGACCGAGGGACTTTTCACATCGCTTTCTCTCATTTGTTTTTTCTTCTTCTTTGTATTTTCCTCGATCCTGGCTCGGATCTAAGTAGATCAGATGCCGCATTGTTTGGGGATTTAGCGAGCCAGCCGAGTCTCGTTTTGCAAGCGAGCGTTTTAATCTTCTCCTTTCTCCTCTCGCAGGAACGATTCCTGGGGAACCTGGTCCTCCAAAGGATGTAAAACCGTGCTCACCGATGCATCCCACACTAAATGCTTATGTGATCGCGTGTCTACCTTCGCCATTTTGGCTCAACAGCCCAGAGAAATAGTAAGTACCCTCGCTGAATCCTCATTTTAGTGTGGTAGTGCAGCGTCCGAGCCTGTCCAGCTGCAGACACCTGCATTCAAATAACTAAGAGTGTGTATGTGTGTATAGCGTGTGTGTGGGTGTATATGTGAGTGTGTAAAGTGTGTAGGTGTGTATGTAGAGTGTATAGAGTGTATGTGTGTGAGTGTATATTGTGTATGTGCAAAGGGAATAGAGAGTGTATTTGTATAACTGTGTTTATAGAGTGTGTATGTGAATAGTGTGTGTGTATGTGAGTATATAGAGAGTGTAAGTTTGTGAGTGTATAG
Source organism: Rhabdalestes septentrionalis (assembly GCA_037832545.1). Lineage (NCBI taxonomy): Eukaryota > Metazoa > Chordata > Actinopteri > Characiformes > Alestidae > Rhabdalestes > Rhabdalestes septentrionalis. The sequence goes on along the minus strand of JBBMFX010000080.1, from coordinate 2,808,069 downwards.
AGGGGTTATGTATGTGAGAGTATAGAGTGTGTGGTAAGTTTATAGAGAGTGCATAAATGTAGTGTATTTATATGAGTATATAAAGATTGTTTGTATGTAAGTGTATAGATATTGTATGTATGTGAATGAGAGTGTGTGTTGTGAGTGTACAGGGAGTGTGTTTGTTAAGTGCATGTGTGTGAGTATGAAGAGTGTATGAGTCTTAGTGTATAGAGTGTATGTATATATGAAAGAAGAGTGTATGTATGTCAGTTTATAGAGTGTATATATTTGAGTGTATAGAGAGGGTATGTATGAAGAGTGTATGCATGAGTGTAAATGTGTGTGTGTGTGTGAGAGAGAGAGAGAGAGAGAGAGAGAGAGAGAGAGAGAGAGAGAAAGAGAGAGAGAAAACCACTTTCCACCACTTATTTAATCATCAGGAGACACAAATGAGAGGGATTAGTCGGTGCTGAGTTCTGATTCAGATCTCCCTCAGATAACAGATTTAGATCCAATTGAGGAACATGTAAAAAAACAAAAAACTGCACAGATGCTGGAGGAGGGGGATGGGGGTGAATAGGTGACCATTTTTCTCACATCACATGATCACACACTAAAAAAAATGGCGCCCTTGTGTAAACTATGGTGCTTGCTAAGTCTGGGCTATGCAGACAGGCCCAAAGAAGAAGTCCCATCATTGCAATGCAGTGCTGATATGTCACAATGACTTGTGACTCCAGGGAGAAGCTGGAAAGAGAGATGAGGGAGAGAGAGAGAGAGAGTGAGCTGGGTGGGATTCTGGGAAAAAGCCGTAAATAAAGTGAGGCAGGCAGGAGATAAAGTGGTGAAGGTTGCTTTGAGGCCTTTGGCGCTGAGCTGGGCCCGCTACACAATCCAAAGCCACAAATTGAGATGCTAGCTAGCTCTGACATATTAACGGACAAATTGCAATCGAGCGTGTTCATAAAAGTTTCACTGCATAGTGCGTTTTTCTTCTCTCTCTGATGCCATGTGTAGTGCAGAAATGGTCTCGAATGTGTTTTGTGATGTTGATCACATAGCTGCGTGCATGACACAGTGCAGATAAACAAATAAGTGACTGCTTTCAACGATACTTGTTTTTGAACTGTTGACATCATTAGCTTGGAGTGTTCATTTATTTTTTTTTGCTGGAGGGCAGTTAAATGCATTATGTACGTTCACTGTTGAAATGAAGCTGCTGAAGGGGTCTTTGGAGCACTGCCATGGAAGAAGCAGGTTTTGTAAATGAGATCTGTGGGTCTGTGAGTCAGAAGCCCCATTTAAATTTTAAAGAACATCTAAGGTTAGGTACCAGTTTAAGGCCTTTCAGATGCTCAGGATCCATTCTAGGAATTTTAATGTTAGATTGGAGTGTTTACATTACAGTACATTCATGTGTCAGATGCTTTTACCCAAAGAGACTGACAATACGAGGAAGCATTCAAGTTTCAGGGTGAGATCCAGTGGAGACTATAATCTTTATGTAGGAGTTGTGCAGGAGGAGAGTGCATTAGGAGTTTAAATAAGTTGCGCAACAGGCAAATTAAGTCAAAATGCCATTAACTGTTGATTTCTCATTGAGGAAGAAGATCACGTTTCAAGCTGTCTTATGTCAATGACTAATGCTGTATTTCAAAGTCCTGGTCCAAATGAAGCTAGTTCGAGCTAAATTGTGAGAAAACAGATCATGTAGGGATCATAGGGAAGGGTCTGCTCTATCGTAGTCAAAACATGGAAGTTGATATCCTTTACAATAAGTGGCCTAAGGAAGTGACTCATCATTACCAGCCAGTAGTACAATGCTCGATTATCAGATCTGCATGGGAGCTCCAAGACTGAACCTGCTTGTGCTTCATCCACAGACCATGGAGTACTCAGGGGTTCCATCTGTGACGCTGATCGTGGGCTGTGGCCTGTCCTGCCTGGCCTTAATCACCCTGGCTGTGGTGTATGCTATACTGTGGAGGTAGGTTTTGCTCTGCTTTTGGATCGAAAATCCACATCGCAGTACACTTATTCACATGAAAGTGCCCAAAATGGTTTATTAGGTATAGAAGAACCACCTTTAGGTGCCTTAATAATTTTAGGCGTGACTTTAGAACATAACGTGTTGTGGTCCTTTTAACCCTTAGAACGCAAGTGGTCTGCGTACCAAATGGTAAATCAGCATCATTAAACAAAAAAACTCTTTATGTGGAAGTTCCCCAGGTTTGTGTCGATGCTCAAGGTGTCAAACATCATGCTGAAATTTGTTCATAATAATAATAAGCACTACTGGATTCACATATAATAATAATAATAATAATAATAATAATAATAATAATAACAACAAAAACAACAACAACAACAACAACAACAACAACAACAACAACAACAATAATAATAATAATAATAATAATAATAA